>JAXQQM020076745.1:0-150155 GCA_034641835.2 Pinus albicaulis | reverse complement strand
GCTATAAAAATGCTATAAAAATGCCCGGGCTGTCTACCTAAAACCTGCACAAGAAAACTGATCAGTGATTAACAATTAAAAACATGAATGACAGAAATGAAATGGAAATTATGGAAATGTATGAACAGAAATGAAACAACTACAAAATATGAACATATGATGGATTATGATACAATGACTTTTTAAAGAAATGAAATGAGAAATATATACATTAATACACAGAACCTTGGCTGAGCAGGGGCCCTCTACACAGCTTTGGTACGATCTTCAAACACGAATTAAGTTGTAAAACAGAGTTTTCTCATATTAAAAAGCAGTTCATTACAGACTGGTAGTATTACGGCTCAAGGCAGCGTAATCACTACAAAGCAAACATAACAGAGTACACACATCAACTATCAACTAACAATGATCAACTAACTCTACGTGCGTATGCAAACGCTCTATATATAACAGCAAACTGTAACTGTTTCCTAAAGTTCATGATGACAGGGAGCACGTAGACCACTACAGCCACGGATATAGGAGTATGGCCATGTTGGAAAGTGAATCTACGGAAGGTGGATGCTTCAATTGAACTCCAGAACTCTGCACAGATGTCGATTTAACCTCCGCAAGCTTAGAAACGGCCGTATGGATGTTTATTTGCCACGAAACAGAGTCCAGCCGACATGAAACTCCATAGTTGACTTCCACGTGGATGGCTTTGACCGCGGCTTCTTTGGAAGAGTTTACTTGAACCAATAGGACACGAACCATGTCCTCGTCATTCCTAGCCTGCCCATGTGGCTCGTTTCCCTTGTAGACACCTGTAGCATATAATTCCACAAAATAGCTGCGGAAAGTTGCAGCAGCTGCGGAAAGTTGCAGCAGCTGCGGAAAGTGGCAAGTTTCCGCAGTTGTATGAACAAAATCTAAATCAAATAGAAAACACAAAAACATAATTAAAAACCATGTTAGATACCCTTTTGCACATGATATTGACAATTTTGGAGGTTTAGGTGAGTGAAAAAGATATGGAAAAGTGTATGGAAAAGAGGCAAATTCGGGACTCAACATACCCCCATTGTGAAGGTGTTGCATGTCCTCATGCAACCAAAATTTTGATACTCTTTGTTCAATTCATGTGCCTTGATACTTCAGCCAGCACATCTAACCCCCTTCTCTTCTTCTTTGGTACTGCCATCATTCTGGGTTTCTTCATTAAGCACTTGAATTTTATATTCACAAGTGCTTTGCTCAATTTTTGGCATTTCCTTTTTAACTTCTTATTCTTCTTTTGCCAAATACCCAAATGTAACATAGTATTGTCATGGATGATCTTGTCCAGTTTGCCTTGCTCTTTGAGTGTTTCATTTTCATTTTTGATATGCCGATTCAAAAGCTCCAGCTCAAAAATTTCCTGTTTTAATGACTGAACTATATCATCCTGCAATGTATGAGGCTGAATAGAAGAGGTACTTGGGCCTGTGGCTGCCTTCTCCAAGGATTCTATGTAGTCATATACCTCCTGCTGTTTGGGGTCTACTTCCGGTGTCTTTTTCATTGGGCTGTCCCCAAAGTGCTGCAAGGGAGAATTACGTTCAAAATCTGGCCGAGGAGAACTTACATCAATATTTTGCTGAGAATAAGATGGAGTATGCTCATTGTCTGATTGGGAGTGAAAGGAGTCAGGTTCACTAACTGACTGAAATGGACTATGGTCAGTTGGAGACTGTTCAAATGTCTCCTCACCCAAATCAATGAAATGAGGACCTTTAATTTGTGTTTTTCTCAATTTTCCCTTAAGCCTGCTGCTTCTCCTCACATGCTGTGGTACACTACTCTTTTGTTCTTGTTTTCTTGTCTCTGCCTTCTTGGATAGAGATGACTGTTTTTGAAGAAAAACTAATCTTTCAGATAGAATTTGGTGATCTTCTTCTTCAGAAGAAGGAGTTTTATGGACAACCTCAATAATTTCTTTCCCTTTTGGTATTATTGGCTTCTTAGCTTTAATTTCCTTCTTCTTCCTTTTTACCAATCTCTCTTCCCTATCAGTTTTCTTCATAGTAGTAGTAGAAGTATTTTGGATTTCTTCTACTGTTCTTTTCCTTCTACTTCTTTTTGCTGTGCTAGCTGCGGGAATTTCCTGTGTAGGAGCAAATTGGGTTTCAACATTCATTTTCTTTCTTCTACTCCTTCTAATTGGACTACCTTCAGGAATTTCCTGAGGTTCTTCAAAGAAGTTTCTAACTAGGAATTGTTCCCATGTATCTTTTCTTTCTTTTAGCTCCTTTTCAATCAAAATTTTTATAAGCCCATGGTGATATAAATGAGGCTCTACATCTCCTAGGTGTTTTTGCACAGTCACAGCCATTTTCTTCAAGCTATTGAATAGGAAATAAGGAAGATTGAGAATTTGGTTTTCAAGAAAATTCATCAATAGCCTAGTATGATACATGTACATAGAGCCAAAACGGCCTTCACATGTAATAAATTTCTGAACAATGAGTAATAAAGTGGCCCATTCATCTTTTATTGCATGCACAGGGATTCCTCTTTTGAAAACAATGATATCCATACCTTGATTTCGGAGGATTGTTCTCCATGCCTCATCACTGATACTTTTATTTTTGAACCAACGTTCTCCTTCCTGAAGAAGCTCTGTGGCTATTGCTATTGATGTTTCATTGACCAAAAACTTGAGGTCTCCCACTTCTGCTTCCGAGCCATTAAATGATCTTGCAAACGCTTTTGTAACTTCTCTGTGGTAACCCCTGAATTTCTGAATAAAACGCAGCCATTTAGCTTTCCTCAACATCTCTTTTGCTTGTGGAAATCCCTCTATAAACTTCGGTCCTTCCGGCTCTGCCCTTAATAATTTTCCCATTTTACTTCTCTGTGCTTCACAGGCTTGCCTCTGTGAAGGTTTAAGTGGAAATGGAACGATGGAATACACAGGATCGAGCACAATACTGTGGGGATGTTATCATAAAATGGAAATGAGCACCATAAACGGAATGGAGTAAGGCTGTGGGTGGATATACGGGAGTAAGAGTGAGCAAAAGGAACGGAATGGAGTGAAACAGGGAGTGAGAATGAGTAGAGTGGGGTTTTGTAAACACGACAGAGACACGACAAAGAGGTTAACAAAGTATAATGCATTCGGCCGCGTTTTGAATTTTGGTGGCTGTGTAATAAATATAAACACGTTTCAATCAATTATTATGAAGTTATGCGGCTTGTAAGAGTCCTTTGTCAACTCAAATACGTATCATTATCTACGGTGGGATATTTGAACATGAGTGAGAGTCGAAATTTCAATGATGAAACCGTTTGTGAATAAATGCAAGAGGATAACATAGAGATCGTGGAAGGTTACGGGACTGTCAATATAATCATTGCGCTTTATGGGTAGAGCTCATAGTTTAAAATTACATAAAAATGTGTTTTTCGATACTATTTGAAATAAACTTTATTCATACCTTTGGAATCCTTGCTTTTGCCCTTGGTCTTCAACTGATTGATCTTCATTAGTGTCTTGAATGTTCCATTGATCCTCCCTCCTACATTTTATTTCATAATTATGAAAATAACAACTAACTGTACATTCTTTTTGAAAACAGAGTAGTAGTAGCTGCGGAATCTGCTTCTGGCTGCGGAAACTGGAGTCAGCTGCGGAAACAGATGTCATCTGCGGAAACTGACACAGCTATTACTTGGCTGAAATAGAAATGAACAAATGACAAATGACCAGGTGGAAATGGTCATAAAAAGATTTTTATTGATGGAATGGATGAAATGAAGTGAAATGAAGTGAAATGAAATGAAATGAAATGAAATGAAGTGGAATGAAATGGAGTGGGTGGTGAGATGAAATGAAATGAAAGACATATTTTTTTTTTGGAAAATATAGAGTGTCAGGTGTCCCTGATTTTCACCCCATATTTTCTGTATAAGACTGCCAATCAATGATTGGTTTTCAGGCTTATACCAATTTTTTTTTTTTTTTTTTTTTGTAACTTGAAAAACAAAAGCTAGGCTGGTGGAGAAGAAGAATTCTTCTGTACCAGCCTGATTGCAGAACTTTCTTGAAACAACTTGACAAAATCCTCTTTAGAGAGTGGCTTATGATAAACTTTCAATCTATGGCCATTCACTATAAGAGGAGTTTGAAACTCATCAATGGTCTTGATTCTTACGGCTCCATTGTTAAAGATCTTGTCAATCTCATATGGCCCAAGCCAATGAGTCTGAAATTTCCCTTGAAAATCTTTAAACTTGGAGTCAAATAACAATGCCCAATCTCCTTCTCGAAACTTCTTCTCTTTGATATATTTGTCATGCCATTTAGTTCTTTGATATTGAACTAGATCAGTTCTTAGAATTGCTTCTTGTCTGATCTCATCTAGCTCATTCAATTGCTCCATTCTATGCTTTTGAGCTTCTGATAAGTCCATTCCCAACTGAACTGCTATCTTGAAGGTCTTGACTTTGAACTCAATGGGGAACAAGACTTCTTTCCCATAAACAAGTTCATAGGGAGAATGTCCTGTTGTATTCCTCCATGTAGTTCTGTAGGCCCACAAGGCTTCTGGAAGCCTATCTGCCCAATCTCTTCTATGTAGATGAACAGTTTTGGTGATGATATTTTCAAGAACTTTGTTTGTGGACTCCACTTGACCATTTGCTTGTGGATGGTAAGGAGTAGATTTTCTGTGCTTGATTTTGTATTCTTCCATCAACTTCTCCACCAAATTTGATGTGAATTGGCTCCCCTGATCTGTTACAATTTCTCTTGGAACACCAAAGCGAGTAAAAATATCCTCATAAAGAAAATGAACAACTGAATTTTCAGTGGCAGATACTAATGCTTTAGCTTCTACCCATTTAGTAACATAATCAGTGCAAACCAATATATACTTCTTTTGCTTAGATGGTGGATTAATCGGTCCAATGAAATCTAAAGCCCATTTTTCAAAGGGTTCAATGAGTACCTGTGTTTGTAATGGCATTTCATTTGAAAGGGTAGGTTTCCCTACTCTTTGGCAGCTATCACATCTTTTGACATATTGTTTTTCATCTTTGAAGAGAGAAGGCCAGTAATATCCCAAGGAAAGGATTTTATAGGACGTCCTTTTGTCTGCAAAGTGTCCGCCGCATGGTTCATCATGACATGCCTTAAGAATATCAGGCATTTCATCTTCCCTGACACATCTTCTGATCACAAGATCTGGCCCTGTTTTAAACAATTCGTTAGAAATCTATGAATATCTTGAACTCTCCTGAATAATTTTTCGTTTTTCTCTTGGAAATAAATGTGAAGGTAGTTTCCCTGTAACCAAATAGTTAGCAATATCTGCATACCAAGGGGTCTTAATAGTTACTGCAAACAAATATTCATCAGGAAACTTATCTTCTACAGGAGAATCTTCTTTAGTATTTTGAATTCTAGACAAGAAATCAGCTACTGTATTCTGTTTTCTTGGTCTATCCAACACAGTAATATTGAATTCTTGCAAAAGTAAAAGCCATCTTGTCACTCTGCCATTAGTAACAGGTTTGTTCATTAAATATCTAATTGCAGAATGGTCAGTATGAATAAAAGTTTCATAGCCTGTTATGTAATGTCTAAACTTATTAATTGCATGAACAACAGCTAAGAACTCTTTTTCAGTCACGGTATAGTTCAACTCTGTGGGAGTCAAATTTTTACTGGTGTAATAAATGGCATAAGGAATTAAATCTTTTTGACCCAACACAGCTCCAAGAGCTGTATCTGAAGCATCTGTAGAAATATGGAAAGGAAGTTTCCAATTTGGTCCTCTGAAGATAGGTGCTTCAGATATTCTTGTTTTCAAAGTTTCAAAAGCTGATTGACAATCAGGATCCCATTTAAATTCACAGTCTTTTGTAAGCAACTTGAAGATTGGAGATGCTATTTTAGTGAAGTTTTCTATAAATCTTCTATAGTAACCAGTAAATCCTAGAAAACTTCTAACATCTCTTTGACAATTTGGAATAGGCAACTTGGAGATGACTTCTACTTTTGATCTATCAACCTTAATCCCATCTCCCGAAATATGATGTCCTAAAACAATCCCTTCAGTAAACATCATAAAGCATTTTTCATGACTTAATGAAAGGTTTGTTTCTTTACATCTTATAAGAACTTTTTCCAAATTTTCTAATGCTTCTTCAAATGAATTACCATAAATTGTAAAATCATCCATATAAACCTCTACACAATCATGGATTAGATCAGAAAAAATTCCTAGTACTGCTCTTTGGAATGTTGCTGGTGCATTACATAACCCAAAAGGAAGCACTCGGTAGGCAAAAGGTCCCCATGGACAAGTAAATGTGGTCTTATCTTGATCTTCAGGTGCTACCTGAATTTGATTATAGCCACTAAAACCATCCAAAAATGAAAAGTACTTTTTACCTGCTAATGTATCTAATGCCTGATCAATAAAAGGCAAAGGAAAGTGATCCTTCAAAGTTGCTTTGTTCAATTCCCTGTAATCAATGCATACCCTCCATTTACCATTCTTTTTAGGTACTATAACCAAAGGAGAAACCCATCGGCTATCTGAAATTGGATAAATGAAGTTTACATTGAGAAGTTTTTGGAACTCTTCTTTCACTATCTCCCTAAGATTTGGATTCATCCTTCTTTGAGGTTGTCTGATTGGTCTATTGTTTTCCTCAATATAGATATGATGGATGCAAGTCTTAGGATCAATACCCTTCATGTCAGTATACTCCCATGCAAATGCAGTAGAATGTTTTTGCAAGATTCTGGTTAGTTCTTCTTGTTGTGACTTCTCCGGATGTTTATTGATATTCAATGTCTTTTCTGGAAAAATCTCAAAAACAGAATTACCAAATTCTTCCATAGAGTAAAGAGACATTTGTCTTGATGATAAATATTCTATGTCAGATTCCAACTGAAATTGTGTGGGGTCATATTCTGAAGTTATCTCAAAATTTTCTGATGTGTTCAGAATTTGACTATCCTCACTAATTTCAGAAATGGTAAAGACAGGTTGTATAGTGTTCTCATCATCGACCCATTCATTGTCTCCTATTTCTGTAATTGCTCTTGCAGGAGGATACAAATTGAATTTCTTTGTCGAATTACCATTAGAAATGTATATGTCTCCAGATCTACAACTAATAAAAGCATCAGCTGTGGCCAGCCAAGGTCTTCCTAAGATAATTGGATGTCCTCCTAGATTACTTTTGGGAGTCAAAATCATAAAGTCTACTGGATATTCCCCAGAATCTAAGGAGACTGAAATATCTTCTAATACACCATCTGGTTTAATAACCGATCGATCTGCAAGTTGCAATAAAGTAGGTGTAAAAAGAAGGTTAGGAAGTTTTAACTGTTCCATAGTCTGTCTACTCATAATGTTGATAGCAGCCCTAAGTCAATCAATGTGTTTGGAATTTCTATCCCATTTATATGTGTCTTGACAATTGGACTTCCTGGATCTACATACTTCTGCATGGTAATTTTTCCCATCATAATGTCTGCAATCTTTCCTACGAGGTGGATTCTTCTTGTGTCCTTTAGCTTCCTTCCTGGTCTTTTAAAACTCAACTCCTTTATGGTTTTTGCTAGAATAGGAATTTCTCGAATGGCTTGTAGCAATGGAATCTTGATACAAACATTCTTCAATTCATCTAGAAAGTCATAGTTAGGCAACAAGATTTGTTTTTCCACCCCCTTATCAATTTGTAGTCTTTACGGAAAAGGAGGTGTAGATGAAGATACAGGTTGCTCAACTATAGGAGTTGTGGATGTTAGCTTTTCTTTTTCTTTTTGAATTTTTGAATTTTGAAGAGATTCTTCCTCAGAACCCTTATTGACTTGAAGAGAGTCCTCCTCAGAGGTATCTTGTTCTTGAATGTCTATAGAAGGTTTTTCTAAGATTCTACCAGATATGAGTTGTACATCGTTGAGAGGAACAATCATATAGGTAGGAAATTGTTGTCCTTCTACCATATAAGTAGTTTGAGGATTTTTATTGTTAGGATTTGGCAATGGCTGAGCTGGAAGTTGATTTGTCTTCTGTTGGTATGGGAGCATGAGTTGAGGATTTGTATTTTGTTGAGAAAGTTGTTGTTGTGGAAATGGCAATGAAAGTTGTGGATTTTGGCTTGGAAATTGTGGAGCTTGTTGATTTTGAAAAGATGGAGGATATTGATAAAATTGAGCAAATATCCCATAAGGATTTTGCATCCCTTGTACCCATGGCTGATATAAATTTTGATGTTGGGGCCAAGGTTGTTGCCAAGGAGTCCAATTTGGTGGGGTTTGAAGATTCATAGGGTTATTAAACCCTTGAGATTGTTGTCCCTGCCAAGGTCTCCTTGCAACAAAACAGAGAGATTCTACTGAATTTGGATCTTCTTGAAAAATAGCTTTGAGTCCAGGGATTGAAGGACAATCCTTGATCTCATGATTTTCTGAGCAAATCATACATGTTTCTACAACTTTTGCATCCAAGGGACATTCCCTTAAAGCATGTTCCTTTCTACATTTCGGACAAAAGATGGCTAAAGCATCTGTTTCTGCTTTCTGCTTGTTTTGGATTTTAAGGGTGTCTAGTTGTTCACTAAGGCTCCCTAAGATATCAGTTTTGAACTCATCAAGAATATTACCAATCTCTGCCCTACTTATTGATCCAGTTGCAGATTTGTTAGCCCTAATAAGAGAAGAATCCCTAGGCCCTTTTCCAGTTTTAGATTTTCCCCTTGAGAGATGGATACATAGTTCTGTTATATCATGAAATGGAAGTTGAGAAATGTCTCCTTTCCCCATCATGTTTTAAATGTCTATCCATTCATCTCTAATGGCTTTTAATAGGAGGGCTTTCAAGGTTTCATTATCTAAGTTGCTCATCTTTGCTCTTTTCAAGTTGTATTGAAATCTTTCAATTAAGTCTTCCAAATTTTCATCTTCTTTTTGCATCATTTTGAATACCTCATCCTTGTGATTGGTGGGCATACAATAGTCCAAGTATCTATCAAAAAATGTTTGTTTCATATCATTCCAAGTCCTGATAGATTGAGTGGCTAATCCCATGAACCATTTCAAAGCAGATCCCTTCAATGTTGAAGGAAATAATTTGAGTTTTTGAGAATCTTCCATATAGTCATAAGTTCGGCACACTACTTCAAACTCAAACAGAAATGTTTCAGGATCCTCACTTCGTAATCCATAAAAGTTAGGGAGAACGGATGGTGAGATATTTTTCATTGTTGCATGAGTTTCCTCATCAACTATAGGGAATCCAAGCAAATTGTCCCTATTTCTACCGTTATTTCCTTCACCATTGTTATCTTCATTATCTCCTCCTCTTCTATCTCCACCTCTATTTATTACTTCCTCTGCCATGATAGTTTCTTTAGAGTCCTTATAGTCCTCTAGTTATTCTACCAAGGAAGGATGAGAGAAAGTCTCTTTTTTTTCTAAGTGGGTTTTAGTAGGTGGTATAGGAGAATCCTCTAATTCAGCTGTTCCTTGACTTCCAAAAATCTTAAGGCTAGGGGTAGATGGTGGTGAATCTGGTCTATGCCTTGAAGAAGATGGAGTTGTGAAAATCGAACTCTTGGCTTTAGCTATAAACCTTCCCCTAGAATCTCTTGCTCTATGCATGTCATTTTTTTATTTTTATTTTTTTTAAAAGTTGGGCTAATAATTCTCTTTCTGATCTTCCAGATCACACTAGGTGCAAGAAGAGAGCATACTTAAGAAATTACTAAACCAATAACTCTCTTTTATGATCCTCCAGATCACACTAGGTGCAAGAGGAGAGCATACTTCAAGAAGTTATCAAGTCTTCCCTTCTTTTATGATTTTATGTTTTTTTTTTTTAAGAAATTGGCTACCTAGTTACACTTCCCCGGCAACGGCGCCAAAATGTTTGGTCAATTTAGTGTGTCCTAAATTGCTGCATTTAATTTGTCAATCCGGGAATCGTAAGCTGATGAAGTGCGGCGCACTATATGTGCAAGATAACCTATTTCTTAACCTTTGTCGTTTTTGGTCTTTCTAAGGTAAAATGGAAATTCTAAAATGAAAAACAAGTTTGGTTATATTTGTTCAAGGAAGTGATATCCCCTATAATGATTTACCAATCTTGAAACTTTAAAAGCAAATTGAAAATTACAATGACAAGACTTGAAAGAAAGTAAAAGTGTACTGCTGAAATGAAAAGGTGTTGCTAATCTAATGAATCAAAACAGTAAACTAGTGAACATGAAAACCAAACTATTCTTGCTGCCAACTAAACACAAAAGAAACTATGCTTAAGGAAATTCAAAATTGCAACAAAATAAATCTAAATCAGATTACATCAATTCATTTTCCGACCCTTCATCATTAGACCAGCTATGATTTTCGGAAGTAATCATAAACAACTTGTGTAACTGATATTTAATTTGCAGAAAGTAAACTAATACTAAACCATACACTCATGATTCAATCCCTCACCATCAGTCCAGCTGTGGCTTTCGGAGGCAACCGAAGATGTCATACATGATTTAATATATCTAAATTTGCAGAAAAGAAACTAATACTAAACTACACATTTCATAATGCAGTCCCTCACCATCAGTCCAGCTGTGGCTTTCGGAGGCAACTGAAGACGCTATGAGCAGCTTAATATATCTAAATTTGCAGAAAAAAAACTAATACTAAACTACACATTTCATAATGCAGTCCCTCACCATCAGTCCAGCTGTGGCTTTCGGAGGCAACTGAAGACGCTATGAGCAGCTTAATATATCTAAATTTAACTAATGAATCAGATAAGCAAAACTGAAATGTACAAAGCAAGACTGAAGTTAAACAAAAGCTATGAAAAGCAAACTAGCAGCAGAACAATGTTAGTTCATGTCATTAGTCAAAATGCTATAAAAATGCTATAAAAATTCCCGGGCTATCTACCTAAAACCTGCACAAGAAAACTGATCAGTGATTAACAATTAAAAACATGAATGACAGAAATGAAATGGAAATTATGGAAATGTATGAACAGAAATGAAACAACTAAAAAATATGAACATATGATGGATTATGATACAATGACTTTTTAAAGAAATGAAATGAGAAATATATACATTAATACACAGAACCTTGGCTGAGCAGGGGCCCTCTACACAGCTTTGGTAATGATCCTCAAACACGAATTAAGTTGAAAACAGAGTCTTTTCACATTAAAAAGCAGTTCATTACAGACTGGTAGTATTACGGCTCAAGGCAGCGTAATCACTACAAAGAAAACATAACAGAGTACGCACATCAACTATCAACTAACAATGATCAACTGACAACTGATAACCAGCAACTAGCAACTAACTCTACGTGCGTATGCAAACGCTCTATATATAACAGCAAACTGTAACTGTTTCCTAAAGTTCATGATGACAGGGAGCACGTAGACCACTACAGCCACGGATATAGGAGTATGGCCGTGTTGGAAAGTGAATCTACGGAAGGTGGATGTAGTCACACTCGAGCTGCGGAGTCTTAGATTTAACCTGCGCAAGCTTAGAAACGGCCGTATGGTCATTTTTATTTGCCACGAAACGAAGTCCGGCCGACATGAAACTCCATAGTTGACTTCCACGTGGATGGCTTTGACCCGCGGCTTCTTTGGACGAGTTTACTTGAACCAATAGGACAGAACCATTTCCTCTTCATTCCCTGCTTTGCCCATGGCTCTTTTCCCTTATGAACACACAGCAACATAATTCCAACAAATATATGGGAAAGTTGTATTTCTTGATGGCCAAGTTTCATGTTTATATAAAGAACAAAATCTAAATCAAATAGAAAACACAAAAACATAATTAAAAACCATGTTAGATACCCTTTTTGCATGATGACAATTTTGGGGGTTTAGGTGAGTGAAAAAGATATGGAAAAGTGTGTATGGAAAGAATAGGTCGGGTCTCAACTTGCCAATCTCAAGTGGTCATGGTCACTTCCGTTGCCATGATTGGTAATGATAAATATTCATGTGATATATAAATCGGGAAATGACATATAATTAGTTCCTAGGAGATAAGAAACAAAAGAATATTAGTATCTTTACCCATTGGTGTAGCAAGGTGACTTCAATACCATTAACAGTACTCTGCTGCCAACAGGTGTCCATAACCTTGGCAGAGTTGATTTTTTACCCTCGGAACCATAATCCTTTGTGTATACTTAGGAATGTTGTTATGTCAAAATGTAGACCATTATGCTGGCTTGGTGACCAGTTAACCATAATGCCATTCACGAGGAAGGAGCGAAACGTGGGCAGGCCGGCTCGTAATGAGACCTCCTGTTCCAAGGTTTGTTTATTTGATATACCTTTTGGACCATATCCCTGGTGTGGTGGCCAGAATGGGAATGCCACTTCACTTCCATCCTCATGATCATGGTAGGCTGGCTCTCTATGAGACCCCCTATCCTGCATTTGACACTTGACATACTTTTTCTTTTTCATAGAATTCTTTTCCTTATTTATACACAAAGGGTGGTTCAGCACTCCTTAAGAGTAGGAATGGTGGAAGAAGTCTTATTATATCAATAGGAAGATATAAACTCTTTGCTCTTATTCCCAAGTACTAATAAAAAAGTTTAAGGGAATCAGCATGATAAAGATAACCAATCAGGGAAAAATTAGTAAAACCATGTCAACAAAAGGTAAGAAATAAGTATGTCCTTCCATTTGTCCTCTTACTAATGCAGAGCCTTATAGATATAGCGATTTATGGTTTGCAGATTTCGGTATGTTGTGATTTTATGTTTCATTGCACAAATACATAGCTGTATCTTAAAGACTAGAAAGAAGACGGGCTTAAAGCATCCTCAATTTAGATCAGCAAAAGGAATAAGCTGTTTCACAAGGAGAGCAAAAGTATGCGAGTGGTGTTCCTTTGGAAAAGAAACAATGATGGATGATAGAAAAAGGAACAACAAAAAATGCAAATGCCGTTCCTTTTTGGAAAAGGAACGGCAAAAAAAAGACTATAAAAACACTCTAAATGCCAAAGAGGAACAATAGTAATAAAAAAAACGCTACTTCTTTGAAGAAAAAGGAACGGTGGTAACCAAAAGGAACAGCAGAAAACGTAATAATGCCGTTCCTTTGAAAAAGGAACAGCAGAGATCCCGAATGTTGTTCCTTTAGAAAAGGAACAGCAAAAGGAACAACAAAACAAGAAAAACCAACATCATAAGAAACACGCAAATGCTATTTTTAGAAGGGCAAAAATCGAACTTTGTGAAAGAAAAGGAACAGCAAAACATGACAAGAAAATATTTAAATGCAAACTTATGTACAAAAATCACTCAAAAAAAACAAGAACTTATGTACAAATTGCAAAGAGAAATGAACCTTTAATGAATTACAGGTGAGGAAGATTTCTCTTCCTCTCCTAAGATCTCCATATCAGTGTCTCGGCGTAGCTGCTGGCAGAAGGATTCCCAAGTGAGTGGTTTACGATAGAGACGGACTCGGTGGCCATTTACTTTGAATGCATATCCAGAACCGTCAATGGTGATTAGAGTGAGGGTTCCGTTGTCATGCACCTTCTGGATTTCGTATGGTCCCAACCATCGAGTCTGAAGTTTTCCAGGGAAGTCCTGAAACCGAGAATCGTATAACAGAGCCCAGTCTCCCTCGTGGAAGACTTTGTTCTTGATGAGCGCATCATGCCATTTGGCTCGCTGCTGTTGAATCAATGCTGTATTTTGTAATGCAGAGAGCCGAATTTCATCTAATTCATTGATCTGCTGTAGTCGATTGAGTTGTGCCTCGCTTAGATCTAGGCCAACTTCCTGTGCTGTCCGTAATGTTTGGATTTCGAATTCTATGGGAAAAATGGGTTTTTTTCCAAACACTAATTGATAAGGTGAGTAACCGGTGGTGCTCCTCCATGTGGTTCGATAGGCCCAGAGTGCTTCAGGTAGTCGGGTAGCCCAATCACGCCTATGTGACGCAATGGTTTTTGTTAGGATTGATTCTATTATCTTATTGCTACTTTCTACCTGCCCATTTGCCTGTGGGTGATATGGAGTAGTGATCTTATGCTGGACATGATAATTGTTAAGTGTTGCAGCTAATTTATGCCCAACAAATTGTGGTCCTCCATCTGTAATTATTTCTCTGGGAAGGCCATAACGAACAAATAAAAGGAACAGGAACTGTATGACAGAGTCCTCTGTGGCTCTTGGTAATGCTTCTGCCTCAACCCATTTGGTGACATATTCTATTGCCACCAAAATATATGTTTTCTGATTTGATGAAGGGTTGATGGGTCCAACGAAATCCAGAGCCCACCGCTCGAATGGTTCGATGACTAACTGTGGTTTCAGAGGCATCTCATCAGCTTGACCAGGTCGTCCTGCTCGCTGGCAGCTGTCACAGGCTTGGACAAACTTCTTTGCATCTTTGAAGATCGTAGGCCAGTACTATCCTGTCTGCAATACTTTATGTCCAGTTCTACGCTCAGCGAAGTGCCCCCCACACGGTCCATCGTGACAGGCTTTTAGGATGTCAAAGATTTCATCCTCTCTAACACATCGCCTAATATGCATGTCTGCTCCTGTGTGAAACAAATAGCCTCCAATCCACGAAAATCGAGAACTTTTCTGAATAATCTGCTTACGCTCATTAGGAGTTAAATGTTTTGGTAATTTACCTACTGCAAGGTAGTTGGCAACATCGGCATACCAGGGTGTTTGAACAGCAACAGCAAACAGGTGCTCATCCGGAAATTGATCTTCCACTGCTGTTGCATCGCTTGATTTTGGTATTCTTGAAAGAAAATCGGCTACAGGGTTTTCTTTGCCAGGGCGGTCCTTGATTGTGATGTCGAATTCCTGCAATAAGATTAACCATCGAGTTACTCTGGCATTTGTGACAGGCTTATTTGCTAAATATTTTATAGCAGAATGGTATGTATACAAGATAACAGGGTAGCCTGTAATATAATGTCTAAATTTATTGACGGCATGTATTACAGCTAGGAATTCTTTTTCAGTAACAGTGTAATTCAATTCAGCAGGGGATAAATTCTTGCTAATGTAATAGATGGCATATGGTTTTTTATCCTCTTCCTGCCCAAGGACTGCGCCAATGGCTGTATCTGAGGCATCAGATGATATCTGAAATGGTAGGTCCCAGTTTGGTCCTCGAAGAACTGGGGCTGTGGATACCAGCTTCTTTAGATCCTCGAAAGCACGGTCACATCTGTCTGTCCAAAGAAAATCAACGTTACCAGTTAGTGCATATAACGGAGCAGCAATGTGCGAATAATGCTCTATGAATCGTCTATAATAACCGGAAAATCCAAGAAAGCTGCGTACCTCTGTTTGAGTAGTGGGGGTAGGAATAAGCAAAAGTATTTGGATTTTGGCCGGGTCTACCTGAATGCCGGCTGCTGAGACATAATGTCCTAGGATAAGTCCTTCAGTCATCATCAAGAAACATTTTTCGTTGCTTAAGCAAAGCCTGGTAACAATGCAGCGTTGTAGGACTTTTTCTAGGGTGTCTAGAGCTAGATCAAAATCATCTCCATATGGTGTAAAGTCATCCATGTAAACTTCAAGTCCATCATTGATTAAATCTGCAAAAATACTAAGGATAGCCCTCTGAAATGTGGCAGGAGCATTACATAGGCCAAAAGGTAGAACTCGATAGGCAAATGTTCCCCAGGGACAAGTAAAGGTAGTTTTATCCTGGTCTTCAGGGGAAATCTGAATCTGATTGTATCCACTAAAGCCATCCAGGAAAGAAAAGAACTTCTTCCCTGCTAAAGTATCCAATACTTGATCTATGAAAGGAAGAGGAAAATGATCTTTTTGTGTTGCCTTGTTTAGTTCCCTATAATCCACACAAATTCTCCATTTCCCATTCTTTTTTGGTACCACCACAAGTGGAGAGACCCATTTACTATCGGAAATAGGGTAGATAAAATTCACATCTAAAAGCTTCTGAAGTTCAGTTTTTACGACATCTTTTAGATGGGGATTAAGTCTCCTTTGCGGCTGACGCACAGGTCTGGCATCTTTTTCTATATAAATGTGGTGTGTACATAATTGGGGATCGATTCCTTTCATATCGGGGTAGTCCCATGCAAATGCTTCTTGATATTTTGTTAACAGATGGATGAGATTTGTTTCTTGTTCAGGTGTGAGATTAGCATTGATGTTTAAAGTTTTCCCCAGTGCAATTTCCACAGTTTTGCTATTTGCAACAGAAGTAACAGGTATCGTTTGGTCATGAATATCTTTCAGGGGATCTTCTTCCAATTCATTATCAAATGCTGCTTCTATCATGTGACACTGTATGCGAGGTTCAGTTTGAGTAATGAAATTATTAATGGCATCGTCTTCTGTTTGATCTTTGAAATCGAGTGCCTCTTGTATAGTTAATGGAGATCTAATGTTATCAGTAAGATATGATACAGGGTGCTTATGCGTTTTAATCATTGTGACACTTGGCTGCGCTGGAGGATATAGAACTAAATTTTTGCTATTCGGTCCTCTGGTTATGGTCATATTTCCCTGCCGGCAACCAATGTAGGCATCGGCAGTGGCAAGCCAAGGTCTACCTAAAATTAGTGGATGTCCATCAAGTCGGGTTTTTGGATTAATTATCGGGAAATCGGTTGGATACTCCCAGGACTCTACAGAGACCATGACATCATGTAGAGTACCCTCTGGTCTAACCACAGATCGATCAGCCAATTCCAACAGAGTAGAGGTGGGTTCTACAGATGTAATGCCGAGCTTTTGGCAAGTTGTGGTTGTTAAAATATTAATTGCAGCCCCTAAATCAACTAAGGCATTGGACGGGGTCTGACCATAAATTTGAACAGTTATAATTGGGTTCCCGGGGTCTTCACATTTAAGGGGTGTTTCTCTTCCGGACAATAGGTCAGATAAGGTACCGACTACTTGGACTCTTGGATTATTTGTTATATTCCTCCTTGGTTTCTTTATGCACAATTCTTTTATAGTTTTTGCGTATATGGGAATGTCTTGAATGGCTTGGAGGAATGGAATTTTTATGTACAGATTTTGTAATTCTCCCAGAATGTCAAAGTCGGGATATTGTATGGATCGAGGTATGGCTAATCGTTCTGGGAACGGAGGAGAGGATGTGGTTGCTTGATTATGAGTTTGTTGCTTATTTACATCCTCTTGTTGTAACTGATGTTCTCTTGGTAACTGATCTTCAATATGAACTGTTTTATCTCCCTCGGTTTCAATTATACGTCCAGATCTTAACTGAAGGTCATTGCACTCCCTCAGGTCGAGTCCTATTTCTGGTGTTTCTATGATTTGAATAGATTGGACCTGTCTGTTATTTGGATTGGGATCGGGTTGGGCTGGGAGTTGCGGTCTCAGGTTAGACTGGGGATTTTGTTGTAAAGCTGGCAGAGTAGGTTGAGGGAGCGGAATGGTTCCAGCTGGGTGGTACATCGGTCTTTGCCAGCTTGTCTGCCAGGGTGAACTTTGTGAAGTAGAGGGAGTCCACTGTGAAGGGTATGGGCCATTTTGCCAATATGGTGGAGTATAAGGGAAATTCAGCCAACCAGTTTGGCTTGTTTGATTCAACCATGAATTTGAAGAAGGAAACGATTGTGGTGACCAGTTTGTAAATGGGGGTTGAGATTGATTTTGCCACATACCATATTGTTGAGCATTATACTGTGGGTTTTGAAAGAAAGAGGTTGAGTCCGGAAACATACCAGGTTGTCTCGGTTGCCACTGGCGGCGCTGGTTGATCGAATTCACCGATTCTGGTTCTTCTTCTGCTTCCTTATATACCACTTTCAATCCAGGAAGTGAGGGGCAGCTCTCTGTAAGGTGATCTTTTGTACAGATGGCGCATGTTTGGACTTTATCCAGTGGACATTCCTTGTGGCTATGTTTTTTTCTGCATCGGGGGCAGAAGATTGCCAAATTATGTTCTGCCTCCAGCTGCTTCTGTTTAGCCTGCACAATATCAAGTTGTGTAGTTAGTGTCCCCATAATGTCAGTTTTAAAATTTTCTAATAAATTTCCAATTTCTGCACGTGTTACTCCTTCTGTTGATACTTTGTTATCTCTTGCAAACCGATCATATTCTGTCGGTTTTATTCTTGTGCTGCCTCTCGAACTCCTGATACATAAGTCAAGGATGTCAGTAAAATTCTCTTGATAAATATCCCCTTTACCCATAATGTTTAATGTTTCAATCCATTGTTCCTTCATGCCCCTCATTAATGCAGTTTTTAACACATTATCAGGTAAAGGTAGCGATGCATAAGGAGATCTTTGTAGATTATACTGAAAATGTTCCACATACTCCTCTAATGTTTCATTTGGTCTGGATGTCATTTGAAATATTTCGTCTTTTAATTCTCTAGACCTACAATAATCCTGATATTTTTTTAAGAAGGATTCTTTCATTTGATCCCAATTGTTGATAACCCCGCCACCCAGCCCCATAAACCATCTTAAAGCAGCCCCTTTTAATGTAGAGGGAAATAATTTCAATTTTTGGGGATCGGTGGTGTAATCGTACCCCCTACATAACACATCGAATTCGAATAAGAATGCATCCGGATCTTCTGATGTGAGTCCGTGGAATGTAGGGATATGTTGAAGAGGGATAGCTTTCATGGGGGCATTTGCTGCAGAATCCACTATAGGATATTGTAATGTAGAGGTTTGAGTATTTGGCTGGTTTTGAGCGTTTGGTTGGTTTTTAGCCATGGGATTGAATATATGCCAATAACCTTCTGGGATATCTAGGAGGGTATTCCTAGGTTGAGTGGGAACGGTTTTGACAGGGATCTTTTTAACAGCGCTTCCTTTATCTGGAATAATGGGAATACCAGGTGTCTGAGGAGATTGAATTCCTTCAACAATGACTTTCACAGCACTCCCCTTATCTGGGCTATCTAATGGCTGATTTGTCTCACTAGGGGATTTTGGTTCCTTGGTTTCCCCTGTTTCTCCTTCTCCCTCACAAAAGTTGCTAGAGTTCCCTTCTTGCAATAATTCTGGAGTAGAATTTTCAACTTCTTGAAAGTCCTGCTCTTCAGTTTGACTGTGCACCTCAGCGCAGGCTACAGATGGTGATCCTGTGGCCTGAAGGGAACTAGTAGGCGGTTTAGAAATGTTTTTCTTGAGGCCTACTGATGGCTGAGATTCTGTTTTCTTATATATTTCGTCTATGAAGGTCGTTCGGCCAAGGGTCACCGGCCCCTTAGCTTTTTCAGGTTTGGATGGGGGTTTGATATTCTTTTCTGGTCTTTTCTGCTTAGTCATGCACTCAAAAAAAAAATGAACTACCAACTTCTATTCAAACAAAGCAAAAACAAATCTGTTAGGAAAGCGAATAGTGGAGCAGGTCTTTTACATGCTCCGCACGTAGGTTCTTACCTTCCGTTTTTAGGATCCAACTCCTCCCTAGCAGGCTCGTACACTACTCTGAAAAAGACAAATGGCTACACTCTTTCCCCGGCAACGGCGCAAAAATGTAGAGCTATAAAAAGGGTCTCTTTCACCTCTAATTACCTCACATTAATATGTCAATCCGGGAGCGTTTTGTTATTACAAAGAGTGACTCAATCCGAGGCTATCATTTGTCAGAGTAATGCTAGTAGTACAGTGCATAAGAAATACAAGAGTAAACGGATGCTTGCTTGTAACTAAATTACTTCAAAGAATAAATCACGCACTCAGAAAACTCAACAGCTTATCAGTCAAGGGTTCGGCAGTGATAACCCATCCCTTCGAAAACTGATGGAAAGGAAACTAGAGCATGGATCACGAGCCTGGGAGCTAGACAGTAACTGCCACTACTCACTACAGCCTTAGATCATCTCTCACACCAAACCAACAACTGCAAGTAAATGGAACAGCAAAGCGAATAAAGGATTGAACAGCAATTCTGGAATAGAACAGCAAGTCTAAAATGGAACAACAATTGAATAACTAAGTCCCGCGGGTTATAACCAAACTCAATCTATTAACTCAAATATACTCTTTGCAATCAAATAACATTCTTTCACTCCAAAGGCAATTCACACAAATCACACTAAAGGAACAGCAATAACGATTAATGAATTCTGGAATAGTACTGATGAATTAGAAACGCACACAACACGAACGTTTAATATAACAGCTCTGTAACATAACAGTAAGAACATGAAATGAACTCTTGAAAAGATTAATAACTTGGTGCGGAGTCAACACACAATTCTATCTGCAAAAACTTCAATGATTCAATCTTTAACAGAGCATGTAATATGAACTTATAAAACATACCGAATTACTAAATAACTATGATAAACAAACCACACAGAAATAAAGCCGTAATGGTACAGAAGCAAGTGTCCGTCGGGGCCGGGCCCTTAGCCTCCAAGGATACACCGCTTGAAGTTAATCCAGTCGCAGAGATGAAATAATCACCAAACTTTCATTAATGCATCGGTCAAAAATACATTGAACCAGTTCTCAACGAAACTTAATAATCAAAGCTGATGTTTTACAGAAATTACATAAAAGCGTATCCTTCATCTCTATATCTATCTTTTTTCAAACTAACAGTGCTGTCTCTTTATATAAAGACGACGGCGGAGATGTCCAAGTGACAAGGTAAATAAAGCAGCGATCCCTCAGGATCGAAGATCCTGAGGGATTCGCCAAACTGTTTAACTCTTCATCCTGTCTTTTCTTTTGCGCTGAGCTGGTGTCTTCTCCTTCTTTTCCGAGCCGATGTGCTTTGATCTGTTTATCTTTGTTTGCGTTCGGTTCTCGTCCAGAGGGACAGCAGTTATCTCAACTTTGTCCTTTCCTTTGGAACGACAATCCTTCGTTTTCTCCTTTTCCTGTATAGAAAATAACCATTATCAGTGGCTAAGTCTTGTATATCAATTCTCACATGTTTTGTTATAGTTCCCTACTACTTTCCAAATTCATGAAAGGTTCACAAATTCTATTAAAAAGCCACTGAAATAATGATCAAAAGCATACCTTTTTAGTACTCCACAACTGTTTGTTCGTTACGTAGCCAATAAAACCCAAATACCGGAGGATTCTCAAGTCTGCAGTCTCTGGCTATGTGTCCAAAGTTATGACATTTGTAACATTCCATATTATTTCTTAAATTTTCAAATCTATTGATGTTTCGTTGAGCCCTGAGAGGTTCATATTTGAAGAATCTCTTGGAATTGTATTGGTTCATAGGGTACGTGCGACATTCTACAGCTTTATGACCAAATTTTCCACATGAATAACAATAGCCATGAAAAATATGTTGGTACCTGGATGAAAATATTTGTCGAGGAATTGTCTTCCAAGGATGTGCTTGCGAATCTTGTCCAATGAAGTCTACATGTATGTCAGATCTCATAGGTTCATTGTATTTTGTTGTAGAAGGTCCTACTTCTTCTTCTTTGTAACCAAGGCCAGTTATGTCGTTGTAAGATCATTGATTGTTGATGAGTTCTTATAATGCCCTTGATTTGTTTTCATAGTTTTGGACAGTTTTTCCCTTCTTCACTTCCTTATGCAGCAAGACTACTTTGGCTTCTAATGCTTCCCTTTCTTGGCTGCTTTCTTCCAACTTCTTTTGGAGTGACTCTTCAATAAATTTATGTTCTTCAACCTCAATTTTGAGACCTTGAACTTGTTCTTCAAGATTATTGGAATGGATCTTCTCAGAATTGAGCTCTTTTATAAGCTTGATTGCCTCCTCATAAAATTCTTCTATGGTCAACCCTTCTTCTTCATTGCTTGATACTTCTTGTTTATTGTGCTTGGCCATGAACAATATTTTCTCATTGGCTTCTTCTTTGCTGTTACTTTCTTCATCGGATGATGAGCTATCTTCTTTAGAGAGAAAGTTCCTTTTGGATCCTTTCTTTTTTCCTTTCTTGTTTAATTTCTTAAAGCCTTTCTTTCCTTTTGAGTTTCCATCACTTTTGTTCAGACATTTTGCTACGAAATTCCCAACCTCACCACAACCGAAACATATCAATGGAAGTTTACCTTTGAATTTTCCCTTACCAGGTTTTAGTTTTCTCATAAAGTAAGCATATTCTTCATCTGAAAGACCTTCTCCATCATCTCCCTTTTCTTCACACTTGCAAGTGCATGTCATTTCAATTGAAGGTTGTTTGTCCTTATTGGTTTGCTTAGATGCAACGAACGTAGTTTCTAGATTTGAAGTACTCTTTTTGATCGGGAGCTCAAGTCCAAGCCATGGAAAAAGGCTAAAAAATGAAAGTGCTCAGAATTGATCCAAAATAGATTGAATGGAAAGAGCTCGGCGATACGATCCCAACTCCATGAAGGGCACTCAAATCCGTTGTAGTATGAAGAAGATATTCAGTTTTAAAGATCCACCAATTTCAATTAAAAAATCCCAAAATTGACTTTATAAAATATTTTTATTAAAAAAAGAATATTCCACGGAGAATGTTACGCGAATACCTTGTGTCCAATTACGAGAGGCGCCACGTGGCTGGCACAGAGCCGCCACGTGGCCCCAAGAGGAGATAGGTGAATGAAATGGTGCGTTTAAAAAAATTATTATGGACTCGGCGGGATTTGAACGAATTCGGCGAGATGGCAACGAGAGGCGCCAATGGGCCGTGGTATTCTTGTTTAAACATCCACAATTTGTATTTAAACTTTGAAATTGGATGGGCGGGGCCGTAAAGGGCCAGCCTATCAAACATGCGAGGGAACTCTAGGCTTCAAACAATTGGCGCGTTTAACCATTTTGAACGGTTGGGCATATAGTGCGAGATTTTATTTAATAAACCATTTTAATATATGGTTTCAACGTTATTTAAACCCGCATATAACTCAAAAATTCGTTCAATGAGGCCTGACGGGTGCGGTCCTATGGACCCCCATGGCCCTACTCCTTAGCACCCATGTTTGGCGGAACCCCCAAATATAGCGCCGACTCCAAATTTTTCGGGGTTATCTAGAGTTTCTCCAGATTTAACTGGAGTTTGTTTAGTCCAACTGGCAGATGGAGTAAATGTGGCATAACTTTGGCTAGGAGAGGCCTTTTGAGACGATTTTTTTTTTTGATTTTGGGTCTCTTCGACATTCTGGAGCTGCTGGGAGTGTTTGCAGAGCCATCAGGGCTCTCTAACAGAGAATTTACCAGCATTTTTGGTCGTGGAGCCACTAGGGCCTAAGGGAAGAAGAGCTGTTTTGGTCTACCTTCATCCAATGGAGGTGATTTTTTTAGTCAGTTTATACTGATTTGAGCCTTCTGAATCTTATTTTGCAGTGTATTTTTCCCTTTGAGGCTTCTATACAGTTGTATTCACATTTTGAGCAATTTAATCAAAGAGGACAAGCCCATTTTGGGAGGCTTGATCCAGCGGAGGTAGCCCAAGAGAGGGGTGAACCGCTTAAACAATTATTTTCTATGATACTGTATAATTTTGCTGCATATTTTCGGATTCTGCTCCTTCAAATAGTAAATTTTTATAAGAAAAATTTTCCCAAGCAGGTTTAAACAGTGAACAAAAATTATTAGTTCATCTTCAAACCATTATACTTCATTTGCAGAATATGTATACTTGCCTATTCACACATTAAAGTTGGATCAATGAATAATTTGTAGTTAAAACAAATACTTTCATTGATCGGATCTCAGTGATTACATTTTATTTCTTTAGGCAGAGTCTGTAGAAGGGCCAGGTAGCCTCCGGATTCATCCTTTCTTTGAAAGGTGAAAGATCCAGTGAATGCCCCTACAGTTAATCTCTGTATGAGAAATAGTTTGTTCTCACAATTTCAGATCAGGTTGGTATTAGAGCTCAGGTTGAGCATTCCTTATTGTGAAAAAGGTTTTAAAACAGTATAAGATATTTACTGTTTATTTGGTTGTTTGAACATTTACATAATGTCATCTTCTTCTACAAGTGAAGTTTCCTCCTTCACGAGATTCTTCAATGATGACATGAAGAATGAGTTTTTTAAGGTGAAGGACATGGTGCAGATTCTCATTGAGGATCAAAGAGAAAACGTTAAGCTTCATGCACAATTGCTAGCTATGCAGGAAGAGAAAGAAGCCATTCTTCAAAGACTGCATGATATGGAGTTGCAGCTTCTTCAAGCTCAAGAAGCTTTGTCCAAGAAAATTCTTGAGGAAGAGGATAATCATTCCAACTTGTCTTCAAGTTCCTCCATTGAAAAGTATGTTGGTTCTTTTGAAAAACATACAAGAGGTATTGGGTCCAAATTGATGTTGAAAATGGGCTATCAAGAAGGCAAAGGTTTGGGCAAGCATGCACAAGGCATTGTTGAGCCTATTTGTGTTGTGGAGCATCCCAAGAATATGGGTCTTGGCTATGAGCAGCTTAATGGCGAAGCTTTGAGCACATGCATTCAAGAATGTGATGCAAATTTAAAGAGAACCTTTGTTCCAAGTTCTCAATTACATCAATGTCATGATAGCAATCTTCCTTGCCATTGTTTGAAGCCTTCATTGTAGCAAAAGAGGTATAATAATTCACATGATCAATTTGATTATGTTTCAGCAAAGAATGATAATTTTTCTTGTTCAAATGGAAGAAAATTTTGTTGCACATTTTGTGGTGGAGTTAACCATGTTGCTTCAAGATGCTGGTTGAAAAAGAAAGCACACAGGAAGCAGAAGAGGCAAAGAGAACTTTCTCAGAAAGTGCTTAAGATTTGTCCAGTTTGTCAAAGGAAGGGACATGATGTCTCTCATTGTTGGACTTTGCATCCAACAAATCGTCCAAAGCACATGCAGCTAAGGGACAAACAGTTTGGTGCAAGTGGATCTATGGAGTCCATTATCGATGTTGAAATGGAAGATTCACACGAAGGTGTATCGCATTCGCAAAATAAGCCATGGAGTTGGCTTGGAAAGAAGTGGATTAACTTCTTATTGCAGTAAGTCATCTTCATTTTGTACATGCAAATTTCAGATTGGTATGCATGTATTTCAGTTGAAAAGTTGATGCAAGATTGCATGTATAAGAAGTTTCAGTTGAAGGAATTTCTTTGTTGTTGCAAAATTTCGCCATGGAGGTGTAAAAGATGAGTATGATACTCACTTATGTTGCAGCAATGTCTTTTGGTTCAGCTCTTAATCACCCACATGTTTTTGGGATGATGTACTTGTTGGTATTTGAAAAGAAGAGTTGAGGATGCACATGTACATAGAGGTTGTATGTGTAATTAGCGAACTGTATATAGTTCATTGTACATGATACATACACATGTGTTTGTCAAGATGTATCTTGTTGTTTATCAACTTGTGTCGGTTGTGTGCACACTTGTTATAGATTTTGTGTGTCAATTGTATAGCACATTTCATTGTCAACTTGTTGTTGATGTCGTATGTTGCACAAGATGCTTTTTGGTGTCGTTTGGTGCAAAGAACGAAGTGTCAGTGCAAAGCAGTGCAAGATTCCATGAGTTGGAAAGGCATGCAAGCAAAGAGGGCACAAAGTTCAGCAAGTGTCATTGCTGGTTTCAGTATGGCAGATTGGTATGGCAAGAAAACTTGGTCGGGATTCGGCACAAGTACATGGCTCATTCAGCAAAATTCGCCATGTGAACAGTTGGCAATTCAGGGAAATTTTTGAAGGCTGAAGAGAAGAGGATGTTGTTATTCTCTCATTTGCTGTACTACAGTTCAGCTCAGCATTTCAGTGAGCTTTTGGGGACCAAAAGCTTCTCATTTGGGAGGTGTGATCAGGAGCTCAAGTCCAAGCCATGGAAAAAGGCTAAAAAATGAAAGTGCTCAGAATTGGTCTGAAATAGATCGAATGGAAAGAGCTCGGAGATACGATCCAACGCCACGAACGGCACTCAAATCCGTTGCTGTATGAAGAAGATATTCATTTTTAAAGATCCACCAATTTCAATTAAAAAATGCCAAAATTGACTTTATAAAATATTTTTATTAAAAAAAGAATATTCCACAAAATATTCTGGGAATATTTCGTGGAATATTCCACAAAATATTCTACAGAATATTTCGCTTGTGTCCAATTATAGAGCGCCACGTGGCTAGCCCGGAGGCCGCCATGTGGCCCCAAGGCGGAATGGTTGAATGAAATGGCGCGTTTAAAAAAATTATTATGGACTCATGGGATTTGAAACCTGGCCTGCGAGATGGCAGCCGGAAGAGGTCTCGACTCAATGGGCCACTGTAATTCTGCTTAACTTGCCACGCGAATTTGTATTTAAACTTTGAAATTGATTTTCAAGGGCTGCAAAGGGGCCAGTTCTACATAAAACCATAACGCCACAGAACTCGGGCTTCAAAATTGGTGGTTTAACCATTTGAACGGCATATGGTGCAGAGTTTATTTAATAAACCATTTTAATATATGGTTTCAACTTTATTAAAACCCACATTTAACTCCATGTTCATAACAATATGGCCGACGGGTGCGGTCCTATGGACCCCCGTGACCCTTATCTCCTTAGCACCCACGATTGGCGGTCCTCTAAATTTTAGCGCCGCCCCTATTTTGTCGGGGTTATCTGGCAGTCAGTCAGATTTAACTGGAGTTTTTTTAGGCCAACTGGCAGTGGGAGTAAAAGTGCCATAACTTTGGCTAGGAGAGGCCTTTTGATACGATTTTTTTTTATTTTGGGGGTAGACATCATTCTGAAGCTGTTGGTAGTGTTTGCAGAGACATCAGGGCGCTCTAACAGAGTATTTACCAGTGTTTTTGGTCGTGGAGCCACTAGGGCCTAAGGGAAAAAGAGCTGTTTTGGACTACCTTCATCCAATGGAGGTGAATGTTTAGTCATTTTAGACTGATTTGGGCCTTCTGAATCTATTTTTGCAGTGTATTTTTCCATTTGAGGCTTCTATACAATTGTATTCACATTTTGAGCATTTAATCAAAGGAGAAAAAGCCTAATTAGAGGCTTTTGGACCCAGCGGAGGTAGCCCAAGAGAGGGGTGAACCGCTTAAACAATTATTTGTTGTCATACTGTATAATTTTGCTGCATATTTTTAGATTCTGCTCCTTTAAATAGTAAATTTTTATAAGCAAACTTTTCCCAAGCAGGTTTAAACAGTGAACAAAACTTATTAGTTCATCTTCAAACCATTATACTTCATTTGCAGAATATGTATACTTGCCTATTCACACATTAAAGCTAGATCAATGAATAATTTTCACTTAAAACAAATACTTTCATTGATCGGATCTCAGTGATTACATTTTATTTCTTTAGGCAGAGTCTGTAGAAGGGCCAGGTAGCCTCCGGATTCATCCTTTCTTGAAAGGTGAAATATCTGGTGAATGCCCCTACTACCAATCTCTGTATAAGAAATAATTTGTTCTCACAATATCATCACTTTTCATCAACTCTAATTTTCATATGCTATGAGAACTCCATGTAATTCCTCTTTGTTGTTGAGTTTTTCCAGATTTGCACTGTATTCTAATACCGATACCTTTGGGTTGAATCTCCCTGGTAACGTTCTAAGAATCTTCCATATAATAATATTCTCATCAACTGGCTCTCAAAATCCTTCCAGAGTATTGGTTATTTCATCAGCGTATTGGAAGTATGCAACAATGTTGCAATCTTCTTTCATTCTGATTTGTTCAAATTTTGCTCTATAGATTTGAAGCTTTGCTTCTTTTACATTTGAGTCACCTGCATATATATTCTCAAGCTTGTCCCATACATTTTTAGAAGTTTTACAACCCAACACCTTATGATAAGCAAATTCAATAAGTCCACTGATAATAATATTCTTTGATTTTGCATCATTTACCAAATTCTTCTTACCTTGTTCATCCGCGGTTGATGTAAATCCATTTTCAACAGTGTCCCATACTTCATAACCTTGCGCCAAGAGATAGACCTCCATTCTTCCTTTCCAGAGTGCATAATTATTTTCATTGAATAGAGGTACACCATTCTTGGTATGCTCCATGACCTCCTTCTAGCTGTTAAACTCCTTCCGGTTGTTAAGCTACTATTGAAGGAACCAAGCTTTGATACCAATTGTTAAAATGCGAGAGGGGGGGGGTGTGAATCGGTATTCCTTTCAATTAGAGCATTAGTTAATCTTCAATTATTATCAGTGTTTGTACAACGAGAGTAGCAAACAAGAGGAACACAAATGCACACAGTTTTTAAGGTGGAAACTCACTCCAGGATAAAAACCACCTAATGCTTTTCTAATAATTATTTAATATTCAACTCCAATTGAAAATAAACCTCCAACTTCCTAGAATCTAGAAAAGCATTCTTCTCTAGCTCCCACTAGATGGACGCTCCAATGCCTGAGATTCTTCAGTAGTTAATTGAATGGATGCCCCAACACCCAATGAGCTACAACTCACCCTAGCACCACCCTACCACCCTATAGAAGAATAAAAGAAGAATGGACTCCCATACCAGTGAAAATGGTCAACTCTACAATGATATAGAATGATGTAGAAGAATAATATATACTAGAACATAACCCCAACTTTGACACAACCACCTAATGGTGATCCTAGACCTCCCAACACTACCACTTCAACCCTTGACAGATAGATACTAGTACAATTTGTACAATAATGTATTTACAACGACTAAGTACAATGCTACCTTCAGAATGATTGTATGCAGTTTTTCCCACTTGAAGACTTCATATGATGAAATTCTTGCTGCTGTTATGCACCTTGGTTGCTGCTATTGTCATGCTACCCTCTGCTGCATCTTTCTTTTCTTTGCTTCCGTAGAAATTCTGGTCCTTTGCAACCCTTGACAGCACATGATCTAGCTTTTTCTTGCCTTCTAGAAGCTCAATATTGAATATGGTGTATCTCTTTTATTTCATATCCTCAATATCTAATTTTAGGTCCTGTAGTATTCCTCTGAGTCTTCTTTCCAATGCCACAGGTCTGACCCAATTTGGATTCCTCAAGAAGAGTTATGCCCAATCTCTCACAATGCCCTAATTATGGACTATTTCAGCATAGCACACTTGCACGATGTTCCACGTGTCACTTTTTTATTAATTTGGCACTAAACGTGATAGAGAGAAAATTAAAATTGTGCAATATCTACCACTTTTTATGGAATTCCAATCCGATACTCAGAGAGAGAGTTATGAAGATTTTACCAAGGTCACTTCTTTGAGATGAGTTTCAGAAGCTTGCAAAAACCCTGACTTCCACAGATTATATATCCAAACATATTATGCACCTTGATCTGAAATTTTTACTGCAGATTCCTCAAGATTTCAGATTCGCCTCATAAACATTTCAGATTCTGAATCTTCGCAGAAAAAAAATTAGAGAAAAAATTCCACGATGACCTATTTCAGATGGCCGAATGCCTTGCATAAGGAGGAAATGAAGATCACAATTTATATGAATGCTTAAGTTGAGAGGGGCTTCAACAAGTGAACGTGGGAGGGATTTTAGGAGCATAAAAAAATATTAATTATGAATTTTAAATGACCCATGCCCCAACCCCATGGGGTTTTAGCCCACTAACTGGGGTTACAAAATTCAGACATGAATATCTCTCAAACCGTGAATAATTACATGGCGTGCCATATATCAATGGAAACATCTCGATAAGTAGAAAGCATAAAAATAATTATTGACCCATAATATATTAGTTTGGTAGGTCAAAATTCCCATGCAATATTGGGTTAGCCCCTGGTGTTGCTTGGATTGACATCAGTGACAACTGCTGATCAAAAAATTAGGCGTTGGTTGAATATGACCAAGAAAAACATATCTTGCTCAAAGGCCTCCATAAGATGGTCATCCCCATTACTGAATGTAGTCCTAAAAGGACCATGAAATCCACACAGAGGTGTGCTCTCTTGTGGAGAAATGTACTCCAAATTCATGGTAAAGGAGTGCACATACATTGTTAGTTGATAAATAAGCATCAAAACATAATATTTACCATATATTGTAGACAAGTTGGTGAAGAGGTCCATAGATGAGCTTTCCCATCTCTCCATCAAAATGGGAAGTGATTGAAACAACCTTGCAAGGTGGTTCCTATTCTCCTCATACATCAAACAAGCTACATATATCCTGATATGTTGGTTCACATCTTCTTGAGATCCTCCCAATAGACTCCCTCCATGATGGTGTGATAAGACTCAATGAAGTCTACATGTCCTAAAGAGAGTGCCTCATATGCTACATGTAGAATCTTCTTCTTGAGCTTGGAGTATTTAGTGAAGTAGATCTGATCATGGAAATAAATGACTCCATCAACCACTCTATACCTCCCATCTATCACTTTCCCATCAAGAACCTTACATGTGAAGAGGTTCTTGGAATATTCCACCAATAGTTGGGACACCCAATATGGATCTAGGCTTCCCAATAGTGACAACACTGTAGAAATATAAAATGAAGCTCTTATCACATCATAACTCTCCTATTTGACATGTTCAGTGCCAAAGAGACATGTTGGAGTACTATTACCCCACCTTTGTTGCCTCCCTTGCATTTGATATTTCATAAGACAATATTGAAGTACATGGAGGTGAAACTCCTCTTGGAAGGAATTTCCCATCCAAAACTTCCATAGTTTTTCCATTGCAAGCAAGAGTGTTAATAACCTCTTATCATATTCAAAAATATTCCTCAGGTGTGGAAGTATCATTTGCTACTCCAAATCTATGGAGTGGTCATTTGACACCATGCTCATGTCATCATATATTTCTGAATAATTTTTCATCTCAAATAGTTGAGTGGGAGATAGAAATGTCCATATTAGAAAATTGCTCACTCCTCCTTTGAACCCATCAAAGGTTCTCTACGCTGTGCTAGCTCCTCCCAAGGCTCCTTCCCTAGCCAAATATATCAATGTTGCACCATGTTGAGAGAAATCTATATTCATCTTCAAATTAGGGGGTCTCCCTAGTGGAATGCCTCCATGTAATGAAACATCAAGGCCTAGAGAAGGTGGTATATGTGAGTGGGTTGATTTGTCCTTGTCATCACTGCACAAATCCTCCTGCCTCTTCTGTGCATCAAAATTTTGCAATATAGAGGGGTGTGTGCTCCTCATCATATGATGTTTGTCCTCCTTTTTATCTCCTTCTATCTTCAAGATATCACAATCTGTCAATGATGGCACATGATGCACATGGACTGTGCCCTGATCTCCATATGTGAGATTCTTTGGAGCTCCTTGCAAAAGTGCAAGAGTTTCTCTCTTTGGATAAAATGCTTCATCTTCCTCTTCATGAGGTATTGGATGTGATACTATTGTGATAGCACTGTTACCTCTTTTCTTCCCTTCCCCTTCATCATGAATGGAGGTTTCATCATCATCATTAAAAGCTTCTTTGTTTAGTTCCTCCATGTCTTCACTTTGAGAAGAGACCTCTTTCTGAAATGGGGATCTTGCCTCTATCGAGGTATTATGAAATTTTTTAATCCCCTCAATAGTATTATGAAATGGAGTTGGATTTATATATCCTTCCAAATCATGCAAAGGTTTTGTTTGTGTATGATTGGCTAGCTCAACTAGGGAAGTTTCATAATGTTTTTCATCAAATCTGTTTAATAACTTCCTAGTGAACCTTGCATAAGTAGACACATTTGCATCTTTTAATGAATAAGATTCATAAAACCACTAGGCATAAGCCTTACCTTCAAGGTGCATTGCTACTACTCTAATGGCCTCATCTTTTGAAACTTGGTTTTGCTAGAAATAGGTGTCTAGCTCTTCCACCCAAGCCCTAGATGAACACTTAGGTGATCCATCAAAAGTGGATATAAAGAATCTACCCACATCATGCTGCTTGCACCTTGTGCTTCTATCATGGATTTTAGGTCTTATATCCTCCTTGATCTTGAAAAACCTTTAGAATTTTAGATGATCTCTAAATCTCTGAGTTTGAGATTCATACTCTTGAAGATAGTCACCAAGAGTCTCCTCCTTTGGTACACCTCCTTCCTCCATATCTCTTGCTATGGCCCTAGGCATGGTACCAAGTTGTAGATATGATGGTGTATTTGAATTCTCACACCCATAATATGAAAATATAGAGCTTTCATCATGTATAAGCCCTTCTGGAGAATCTCTACATCTCTCCATTCTCATCTCTTTGATGTCTCTGCTAATGCACTGCATAGTTTGAAGAAGAAGTTTTGATAACTCCTTCCCTCCTGAAAATGATGTTTTGACTTCATCTCTTCTGCAAATCTTCTTCTTCCTACGAGAAGCCTCCTTAGATGACATAATGGCTGAACTACACAGGCTGAGCCAAAATTATGCTCCAATACCACTCTAATATTCCCAAATGGAAAAAGCAGGAATAGAGTGCATAAAAATGGAAATATGAAGAAATATAATAGATCAAAGCATGAGACAAAAATAGATCCATTAAATTATGATTATAATAGAAAAATAGGTACAAGATCTTGAGGAAAAGATCACTAAAGTTGGGAAAACAAGCCTCCCATGAAAGCATACACCTAAATCTAAAATGTTGTTAATACATGAAGTGCAGGAATGCAAAAAACTGTGTTGTCTAAGAGAGAATAGTAGCTGAATGATATAAAAATATATTTCTGATAATATAATGCTCCAAAATTCCAAGGCTAGAGATCCATGCTCCAAAACAAAATTCCAGGACAACCCATAAAAGGTTTTCGGAAATACACACTATACAAAATATAACAGATTTGGCCCTAAGGCTGAATAATCTCTGCAAATAAATCACTGATGGGAGATGGTTGATCTAATATACAAGATGGTTGATCCTCCTCCAACATATATCCTAAATGAAGGGCTGATCCCCACACTAGAAACCCAGACACTCCAAATAGGGTAGTAAACCTACTGCTGCAGCTGCTCTCGAAAATAATGTAGTCCTTGTAACAAATTGCGCTATAGCTGATGGATGCTACTTGGCCTAGTGCCAAAGTATGTAATAAATACCTGAAGTATTCCTCACAAGCCTCCAGATGAAAGGATGATCCCTCCAATGGAAAACTAGCTCAGAAAATGGAGATTTATCTCCTCCACTACTACACCCCAGCAACATAACCCAACTCTAAACAGAACTGTGTTGTACATGAGACTAAAGCTTGGCCAAATGCCTGATTATGGAAGTATAGTACAAACTCCTCCAAGAGCTTCTTAATGGAAGAGGTAGGATTCTCGATCAGGAACACCCTGTGCTAAACAACACATGCAATATTAGCTAAACAGTTGAAGAAATATATATGTCTGAACATACCATATATCAAAATATGAAAGAATCAAGATGAATAATATGGCTACCATCCTCTTCCTTTTATAAGATATGAGCTTCCAAACCCTAAGCGCCATCCATTAATGACATTACTTCCATGCAATGGGTATCCATCTAAAACTACATTTTCCCTCCATTAATGCCCACTCCTCCATGACAACGTTGTTGAATTGGTCAAAGTTGACCTAGTCCACATGCTTAAGCCCCTATTCACACCGTATGGTGCTTTATTAAGCTAAAGAGGTGATCCACTTTCACATGAGAAGTGGTTTTATTCTTCATAAAGAGATTTATGGGTCTCCCTACCCATTTATTCACCTATTTAAGTGAAACAAAAAAAAATTAATATTCCAATTAGCTGCAAGCTAATTTAGGAATATTACGTCAAGAATTCTAGGAAAATTATTTTTTCTAACAAACTACCTCGAAAGAACCTTTCATATCTTCTTAACCATTACGAATTTTGGAAAATGGCCCACCTATTACTCAATTTCCTAACCTCGAAAAAAAACCCATGTTTTGGAATTTTAAGATTCGCTACGATCGACATGGAATCGAGGAGTAAATAGTCAGTCTGGAAATTGCTGACTAGGCATTTTCTATAATTCTGGAGAAAACAATATTTTTTATAAAATTGCTTCGAAGAGCAGTGCATAAATTTTGGAATAATTCAAATCTCAAGAAATGGTTTCAGTTCTAGTTAACTGGTTATATTTTTGAAAAATCCATTTTATTGGATTTTTGTGATTCACCTACATCTTCACGAAACTCGAGGTCAAACTTGGCTGTTTAGAAATTATGCAAATTTTGAGCAGATTTATTAATTTTATCCTAGAGACCCACACATGCGACCTGGGTGAAATCCAACTTATGGGAAGGTGTTTGAACCTCATAACCATATTTTGTTTTCCCCGAAAGTGTGTCGAGATATCAAAGCCCCAAATTGGTGTAGGAATTCTTGTGTAGGAATGCTGGTGTAGGAATTCGTGGAGTAGGAACTTGGCATCTATTAGAACAAGGATATAATAAACTTAGTTTCAAACCTGCAAGCACACACACTATTATTATCAATGCTTTTAATGTTTAAATATCGTTGAAACAAGGGAATAGAAAATACACACTTATTATCTCTAAGAATGCACAAAACTACGACAATAACTATTCAAGCTAAACAAAATCATGAGGGATTCGAGTAAAATGTAATATAAAAGCAAGGAAAAGAAGAGGCCCAACACCAATCACACGTTAGGTTGTTCTAGAAAATATGCCAATACATCCGAAAAATATTTTAACGATGTATTACCATGACAAAGTAATGAAAGTTGAGGAACGTCTAGACAACTTCTGATTACATCTAAAAATTCTAGAGGTACGCTATGATGATGTTTCTTGTAGAATTTTTCTGTATCATAGTATTCTTCCAAATTCCATCAATAATTGGAAGGCGTTTAAGAAGATTTTTCTTGAAAAACTATGCAATATCAACATGGATCACAAATAAAAAGTGAAGATTTCAATAAGAGGTTTAGTCATATTTTGAATAAATTCCAAGTAAACGCAAAGCCTCAAGACTTAGTCACCATCAATTACTACACATCTACCTTGCCAACAAGCATTGCACAACTTTTGAAGAGAAATCTGAAATAAACTCGTGTATAGAACTATGAAGAGGAAATAACAGTTGGAAAGGACTTTCATGTGATTTTGGTTATCATAAATGATGAACCGGCTAAAGACTCCAAATAACTGAGCAAAAGGTCTTAGGCCTCCATAAGAAAGCCTAAGGAGAAAGTATTTTTCGACCTTGAGATCTTGACCCGCACCATCAACGTTTGAAAAATGAGTTGGTATAATCGAAACAAAGGTCAATCGAGACCACCATGAGTAGCAAGCCTCCCAAGTTCAAATTTTTGAGAAGGACTGCCAACTCCTGTAGCAACAACAACCAACTAGCCAAGTGTACACAAATATCGAACATTGTGTTGAATGTTGAGAGTATGGGCATGGACCAGTATTATTCATTTCACCAAGAATATCATTCCAAAAATACATTCTCACTATGGAACCACAAAAATACCATTTACGTGCATTAACCAATATATAGATGGATGAATTCTTTGACGCGGAGGGAGGGATTGATCCCTAGTTTCACAGTCTTCCAATAAGCCTTACTTCGCTACTAAATTTTGAATTTCTTTTAGAAACACTCACTCCTATGGATGAGCCAGGATAGACCAAGAAAGAATTGGGGATGGATCAGATGGATGGTCGGGATCGCTGGATTGGATTGGATAGGTGGATCGGTACCATGACCCCTGGTGCATCGGATCGGATGGACCGCTGGCTTGGAATTCTTCATTGTGAGAATGATTAGACGCTAGATACTTTGTTTTGAATTTTATTGACACAATATTTTATGATGAGAAGATAGATCCTGTAGAAGAGAAGGAAGCGACTACTATGATTGAAGGAACTTTAAGCACCGAGAATGTATTGAACACATTGAGTTGTATGCTCGTAGATGAAAATAGCATTGTTAAAAAACAACCATTGAGTGATGGCTCGACCCAAAAGGAAAAAAATTGGTATAATTTGAAAAGACAAGGGCTAGCCATCGACTAAGAGTTTTCGAAGGAAAAATTGAAAGAGATATTTTCAAGGAAGAATAGTCTACCTATAAACTCAAAAGAGAACACTTAGAGAAAATCTAGAAATCTACTTTCGAGGAAAAGTACTTCTGCCAATAGTAAGAACAAGTATATCACTTCGGAAGTCACTCACCATGTTACTCCTCTAGAAACTTTTGAAATGTCTCTTGCACTAGATTACAACATAGTTTATGAGCTGAAGAAAGCTCGCGCAGATATCTCAATTAAATGATGAATATCATGATCCAGTGGGAAATTCTCCTACCTGCATTCAGATAATCCACCTTAGGTAACGATGCTTCTTCAGAGAAGGGATATGGTAAGTCATTTGGTCCCCTCAAATCTGTTCTTAATGCTTTAACAATGTATGCAAACACACTCTATGCTCTCTTTATTTTAATGTTTGAAATTTTCAACTACAATGTAAACAAATTCTTAGTTGATTCTGGTTCATTGGTAAACTTAATTCCATTAGCTTTCATGAAGAAAATAAATGCAAAATGGGATAAATAAGATGCACAAATCATTCAACAAGACAAGACTCTTGTCCATGTGATTGGTGAACTAAAAAATGTGCTTACTCGCTTATCGTTCGATCCCCAAGTTCACAAATGTATAGATATAGTAATTGTGGACATTCCATAAGAATACAATATGTTTTTGAGTAGAGATTATTCCAACAAGCTAGAAGGGTATTTTTTTATGAATTGGTCACATCTATTGTTTTCATACAATGGAAAAAATAATCCGACTCAGGTGAACGCAGAGCGATACATGAAACACATTTTTACTCCCTTCAATGGTATGAATGAACCAATGGATTTTGCGGATCTCATATTTGGAAACTGCTTCTTGTAAACTGATATTAGGTGTTATCTCACTCATCCATCCCAATTCCACTAGACACATAGTTGGAGCTCCTTCCTAGTCCAATTGGTGAGAATGAAATCTTTATAGTTAGTGGTAGTAGTAATAATAGTTCTAGTGTAGCACGTAGTACTTGTACAAATGATATTTGGACATTGTATTTTGATGGTTCCAAAACATAGGAGGGCTCTTGACCTGGTTGTGTTTTAGTAGACCCATGATAGAGGAAACATCTAATTTACATTCACTTGGAATTTGAGTGCATGAACAACACCGCAACATATGAAGCACTCATATTGGGTTTTGAAAAGAGCCATTGACCTCAATGTTGTAGAACTTCATGGGGAAAATAAAATTTCTCCACAAGTTCATTTGCGATTACTCTAAGAACGTGAAGCCAAAAAAAAAAATTGTAAAGAAGGACGTGATCTACAGATGTGAAAAAAGGGAAAAGGATTTGTTTTCCCATGTTAGGAAAGCCATTGTAGAAGCACCTACTTTACATAATCGAGATTTCAACAAATATTTATTGATCTACAATTTCTCTTCTCACACTTCTCTCGCCATTTTTCTTACACAAAAGGATGATCAAAACAATGAGAGGGAAATATCTTTTATGAGCACTAGCCTTCAAGGACCTAAAATCAATTACCTCGCCATTGACAAACAATATTATGCAGTATACAAGGGGGTGAAGCACTTTTGGCCCTATCTCTTGAAAAATAATTGCATCATATTTTGTTCCATACCCAACACTTCGGATCCCTCTCCCTAATTAAGTACTAAATGTAGATAAAACATCCAAAATTTATGGTACTTTAAATAAAAACGATATACAATTATTACACAATATTCAATTATTAAACGAAATGTTTATATATATATATATATATATATATATATAGATATATGTTTATATAAATTTGGTAGTGAGTATAAGTTAATATTATTGGTTCTCACAGGATTCAAGGCCGAGCTGACTATCACTAACTAACTAGTATTGTGGAAGAAATTCAATATATGATTCAAAACAGAAACAACACCACACCCATTTTGAATGTGAATTTGAGCTAAAATACGTCTTCCAAGCTGAGAGCATGGCAGAGTAATGAAGATTGTGTGGTAACGGGCAGTGACTGATCCATCCCTTCTTGACACTGAATTAAGCTGACGTTTGGGTGTGAGGTATAATTTCTTTTTCTAAATAATAAATTAATATTTGATGGATTGACGTGGTCATGATAAAAAATAACATAGAGTGATGTTGTTTGAATAATTTGCACCCAAAATAAAAACTAAAATAGAGTCACGTCATTTGATTAATTGGAAAACTAGTACATATAAATATTTAGCTCTCTTCTTTTTTCCATAATCCCATAAAAGTGACTTTTGACATTAGTTGATTTTTTTACATAAATATATCACAAATATATTTCTAAGGGAAATCTATCTCAACTTATATTTCGTGTAAATTTCCTCATCATAACTAAATTCATTCGATGGAGAGGCATGAACATATTGTTTCGTTTGTTGAAATAGTTGGGGAATCAACAGACAAGGCATGGTAGTTTTTGGAGGCAACCAACTGGAACCTTGAGGAAGCGATATAGTTATTCTATGCTCATTCTGAATTTCCATTGGCTTCTACTTCTACCACTTATAATTTAACTGATCATGCTCTAGTACTGGAGGACCCTGATTATATATGCCCATCACTACTAGTTAAGAGGGAAGCATTATACGATGATGATTTCATAAGAAGAAGATATCAACAATCTTCCACTCAACCTAATTCTTCCAGTTGGGCTTTCTGGGGTAAAGGAAATGATATATTGGAAGCACTGTAGCTCCCACCAATCGAATTGATTTTCAAAGGATGTTTTGAGCAGGTGAAGGTGGATGTTGCAGGCCAAGGAAAATGGCTCATCGTAAATATACAATCCCCAGAGGAGTTCAACTCTTGTATACTTAATAGAGACACTTGGGCCAACGATATTGTGAAGGAGACTATTAGTTCATTTTTCATTTTCTGGAAAATTTATGACGAAAATGAAGAAGGGTGAAAGGTGTGCACCTATTATCATTTGAGTAAGTTGCCCTCAACACTTGTTATTGATTCTATCACTGGGCTGAAATTCAAAGCTTGGACAGGCACCATCGATCCACATCAATTTATACAATATTTGATATCTTATTTGGACAAGGGCCCCAAGGAATTTAGGCTTCGAAGGAAGAAGCTAGTGACATCAAATGTTAATAATGCACATGAAAAATAACAAATAGTACAAGGGAAAGGGAAAGACGTCTTAGCTAACTTTTCTTCTTTGGAAATTGAGGAAGATAATGAAGTACAAAAAGTAGTGGCAATAAAGGAAGATAATGCAGTGGTAATAAAGGATGATAATGTAGTGAAATGAGAGTACCCAGCTCTCCTAGAGGAGCCAGAGCCAGTACAAGGTGATAAAGGAGTGAATATCTATAGGTTAGGTGTCTGTTTACCTGATGGCAAGAGGGTGCAGAGGATAATTTTTCAAAATGATCCAATACAACTATTATGGTCCTTCTATAGTTCTCAAGTCAAAGAAGCCATTGATGAGTGGCTATTTAGACTAGCACATGCAGTTTCTGGTGTACCATCTAAGACATTAGAATATGATATCAACTTGAGCTTCGGAGACTCTGGACTTTCCAATACACTCATTTCCATGACGTGGGAATGAAATTCGGAAACCATTCAGTGTCAACACCCTATAAAATATGAAAAAATTCAGCCCTCTAACCTTGAATGTGAATGATATAAAGTATATACATGATAATCCTCTAAAAAACACAAAACATATGGTTGTTGAGTAATTTGTCATTTTATTCTCCTCATACATCATTTTCTAAACTGTGATGTATCACACTTCAACCTATATCTGGTAACCTTAAATGTAAACATTTCGAACCATGTAATTTAAACATTGATGACTAAAGTGCTTTACTTTGTGACAATTTTGGCTTAAGAAAAACATATTGAGATCGTCATCTGTTATAATACACTTACATCATGACACATTTTTTGACGGAGGCATACCCATGTTCGGAACATAAGTTAACATTACATGTACAATTATCAATAAATCTTGTCCATTGATGGCAAAGAATGGACTCATGATTCAACGAATTTTTGTATGACCATATCCATCATACTTTTTAATTCGGATGGTGTGAATGAATGAGCGGAAGTCTAAAACCACACAAAATATTTTGGTTGAAGTTAAAAGATGAAAACCTATTGTCGAGAGCAAGGAAAATTTTTGTTAATGTATGTATTTGCCAAGGTACCAAATGGAGTCTCTAATTCAACTTCCTCTATAATGAGCTAATGTTGACAGGAAGCAACCTCTCATAGGGGGGCTTTGACGTACACCCCATCAATGACACAAAATAGGTACCAAGTTTTGGGACATAATGATATTGATATGGAACTGGTTCGGGAACAGTAGACATGAATGTAGGCTTAAGAGTATCATAGCAAACATCAGCTAAAGGACTTATATTGAAAATATTGGAGACACATTATGGATTTGAAACATTGACCGAAAACTGAATGTGGAGGCTTTTGATATGGGGTGATAACAAAAAATAAAAAACATGTCTCCCAACCCAACTGTCACAGAGATGAAGTTAAAGAGTTTCATGTTCAAGTGTGACTCACTACCATTCATAGGATGAGTATCCATTTTCCCCAATTTCCCCGACCATTTCTGAGTATTTCTAAGTTCATCCTTCGAAAAAATATCTCTAATTATTTTTAACAAACCCTTTAGATCATCTTCTCCAATATTAGATCATGGCCTCCAAAATTAGATCATTCGATCATGGTCTCCAAAATAAAACAACTTCCAATAGTCTCTCATTAGATGGGAGAAAAATGCATTGGAAGTAGTACAAAATTTACATTTCAGTCATCGAATGTGTTTCGTGAGATATCATTTAATTAGTTGAGTTACGGACATAAAACACTATAGATTTCTCTTTCATTAGAATAGTTTATTTTTCATGCTTTCTAGCTTACATTTCATGTTTTCATAGCTGTTAGATGCTTCCATCATTTCCCAATGCTTTTAGATTCATTTCATTAAGATTTAGCATGACTGCCGTTTGATTCTGTATATAGCTAGAATTGGATTATTCCATCATTACTGTAAGGCGTCTATTTGTTAATTGATTTATAAAGATGTCATATATTTAGTTCGCAAAGAGAATTCCATTTCAAAATTAGATAAGAAATTGCTGTTCAATTCAGTAGGACTGTTGTTCAATTAATCAGTGTGTTGTTCAATCGTAGGTTGCTCTTTTCTGCGCTTACTTAGACAGAATAGTTAAATGAAATTTTACAATTCCATTTAGCTTTGAATTGATTGAACTTAGAGAATTAGATAATCATATTCATGGTAATATAGAGTAGCTGATCTTGATATCACTTGCATATACTGTGCTCACACTCTTGAAATAAAAAGACTTTCCCTGGGTTGACAATTGAATGAGAAGCATCGAAGTTTCCTGTAACAGTCACCTTTGTGACCCAACACCAGGCTGTTGTGTAACCAGCTCCAAAAATAGAAGAAAAGAGATATCAACGCCTTAGAAATAAGCCACTTCGAGGGGGCAACCTCCAATACATTACATAAATGAACAAATCTTGGATGATCCAATTTACAAAACCTCCTTTCTATAAATAGGAGTCCATGGGGCCATAATGTAATCATAGTGGGCCACAATGTAATCCTAGCCGACCTAACAATAATAATTTAAAGGCACAATAATAATAAAATGGGGGTTACAAGGGTACAATAATAACAATAAGGGGGTTACACTAACAACAATAAGGGACTATACTAGTAATATAGGGACCTAACATGCCTCTCTCCTTCAAAAAAGTGTTGTCCTCAATGCTTGAGTAGCTCTGGGTGCTTCTGTATAAAATTCTCATCCTCCCATGTAGAATCTTCAGTGGGTAAGTTCTTCCACTTGATGAGATACTCTGAAATTGATCGATTTCATAGTTGTCGAGTTCTTGTTTCCGTGACCGCTTCAGGTTCCAATATGATTTTCCTTCCTCATCAAGTTCTGGAAATATTGTTTGAACTGGAAGATTTTCACCTATAACCTTCTTTAAGCATGAAACATGGAAAACTGGATGTACTCGTGAAGAAGCAGGAAGCTCCAATTTGTATGCCATAGTACCAATCTTTTGCAACACCTTGTAAGGACCATAGTACTTTGGCGATAATTTATTATCCTTCTTTGCTTGCTTGAGGGAAATTTGTTTGTATGGTTGTAGCCGTAAAAATACCCAATCTCCTACATCAAAACTTCTCTCGCTGCGATGTTGATCTGCCTGTTGTTTCATTCGATTTTGTACCAAATTCAGGTTATCCTTTAAGAGTTGGAGAACTTCTTGTTGATGCTCGATGTGATCTTCCATTGCTTGAACCTTCGAATTTTCTCTTAAAGATGATGTGATGGATGGTGGATGATATCCATAAAGTGCTATAAATGGGGTCATTTTTGCTGCAGTATGGAAGGAAGTGTTATACCACCATTTAGCGAGAGGTAACCACTTGACCCATTGTGTTTGTTTATCGGATACAAAACAACGAAGATATCCTTCCAAAAATTTATTTACTATCTCAGTTTGACCATCAGATTGAGGATGATAAGATGAGCTATGAGCTAATTGAGTACCCAAACAAGAAAATAACTCCGTCCAAAAAATTTCAGTAAAAATGGGATCTCTGTCGCTCACAATAACCCTTGGGCTTCCATGTAGCTTTTGAATTCTGTCCATAAATGTAGTAGCAACTGTACTTGCTTTAAATGGATGAGATAATCCACAAAAGTGTGCATACTTGGTAAGTCTATCAACTACCACCATGATGACATTCTTTCCTTCAGACTTAGGTAAACCTGTGATAAAATCCATTGAAATCTCCTCCCAACGATGACTTGGAATGGATAAAGGTTGTAGAAGTCCCGGGGTCTTAATTGTCTCCACTTTATTCTGCTGGCAAACCAAACATTCCGCCACAAACTTTTGAATATCAGATTTAAGGCCATCCCAAAAAAATTCTTTCTTCACCCTGTGGTAAGTTTTTAAAAATCTTGAGTGTCCTCTTAAAGGAGAAGTGTGCAATTCCAAAAGAATCTTTTGTTTTAGTTGGGAATTCTTACAAAGATATAAGCGATCTTTGTACCATAAGGAATCATTTTTCCAACTAAATGTATCAGATGTACTAGGATCTTGCTGCAACTTTTGAATGAGTGTCCATACATCTTTGTCCTTCTTCCATTCATCTCTTGCTTCAGTTATCAAATATGGTTGGATAATAGAAATGGCACAAAGCAATGCTTCCACCTCTTCATTCTTTCTTGAGAGTGCATCTGCAACAACATTAAGCTTTCCTTTTTTGTAGATTATTTCAAAGTCATAGCCCAACATCTTCGTGACCCATTTTTGCTGCTCTTCTGAAGATAGTCTTTGTTCCAAAAAGTGTTTAAGACTATCATGATCAGTTTTTACCTTGAAGTGTCTTCCCATTAGGTAAGTTCTCCATTTCTTTAGTGCATGCAATATTGCTAACATTTCCTTATCATAAATAGGTTTCTGTAAATACTTTCCTTTGATTGGATGACTTTCAAAAGCAATGGGTCTTCTTTTTTGTTAAAACACTTTAATTCCATTTTCCACGAGGCACTATGAATGTTTATAAAGGTTTTTGTGAAGTACGGCGTAACTTGATAGCAGATGATGGAGCTTAGTAAAATGAAGTCGCCTTCACTAAGTGGGCCCGCAGGCTATTTTTGGCGCAAAGTCTATTTTTAGACTATGTCTATTTTTAGACATATGGATCATGGTCTATGAGTTGCAGGATGCTATTTATGGATGATTGGTCGAGTTGGTAAAAATAGATGGACCTTTATTTTTAGACATTGGGCGGTTTCTATTTTTAGACTGCCAGGCTAAAAATAGAACAGTCAAATATTATTAACCCTTAATAATATTTAGACTATAAACATTATCTTATCCTCTTGGAGCACTTCAGTTTGATGCTTGGATGTGGCACATGCAGCTGACAGAAGGAAATACGCTTTTCCTAAGGGTTAGTTGAGCTATTGCATGGTTGACTTCAATTAGAACTCATGTGGCAGAGTTTGGTGGAGTTGATGAGACAGTTGGTGGAGTTGTGTTCTATTTAACTTAGTTGAACTAGTTGTATTTAGTCTAACTGAGAAATACACTAGTGATGAGTGGTGTGAATTAATTATTAATTAATTCACTAATTATTAACTCATAAATCAACTAAAGAACACATCAGTTAACTGCAATGCATGGACAGTTTAGTGGAGACCAGTGTTAGAGGTGGGTGAAAAGGTGAGTCTACTATCAGTTGTGACTATTGGCTGTGCATGAGATTTGCACACACATTGATGGAGATTGCCAATGAGGATTGCGCAGTTGGAGCTAGTGGGATTTGAACTTGGATCTCATCATTAATCAACTTGGATTGCGCAGTAGAGACAGGCAGACTTGTGGAGGAGATTTGAACCTGTGACTTGTTCACTTTCTATACTAGTTTGTGTGTAACTTTTGGAGATAGTGCTGAGAGCTGTGAGAGATTTGTGCTATGTATTGTTACATGTTCTCTATCATTATAATATACAGATAGTTGGGGGTTTTCAGCTATTGCTTTCCCCATTACATCCTGTGTTGATATGTGTGCTTGATTATGTTTTAATGAGCGCATGCGACTGCTTTCTATTTACGCATATTGATGATCAATTGTAGAAGAGGTTATGTATTATGCATGAAGCTTAAATAGTGTGTAATCAGGATAATCTCGGTGAATAATTCAACTATTATTCAAATTTCTACATGGTATCAGAGCGAAATTGATCATCGGATCTATTACAGTGATTACAATTATTTCGGTAGACAGAGTCTGTAACGGGCCAGGTAGCCTCTGGATCCATCCTTTCTTTGAAAGGTGATATATCCAATAAATTCCCTTATAGTCGATCTCTGTGCTAGAAATAATTTGTTCTCACAGATCCAGAAGCAGCTGAGTTTTGAGCTTGGAATTCGAATTTGCAGCAGAATTTGGAATTCGAATTTGCAGTAGTTTTCTTGGTGCCAAAGTTGAAATGTCTTTCAACGGATTGCGACTGGAATATGCCCTTGAGGGCAGTTCGAATTATGTTGCATGGAAGGATAGAATGGAGGCGGTATTAGATGATAACGGGCTGAAGGAGTTCATAGAAGCTGAGGTTCCAAAGCCTACTGATGCTACTCAAGTTGAGGCTTGGCAAAAGAAGATGGCGAAATGTCGAAAGATTCTGTTGGAGGGCGTGAAGGATCACATTGTGTCCAGCATGCATGGAAAAGCTTCTCCATACTTGATGTGGAAAGCGTTGACAGATTTATTCCAAAGCAAGAGCGACCAGAGGAAGTTGGTGCTCAAGGATAAACTTAGACACATAAAGATGGAGAAAGGCGACAGTATGCCGAAGTACCTCACGAAGTTCATCCAATGCAGGGATGAGTTGGGAAGTGTGGGGGTGACTGTCGATGATGAGGAATTGGTGAGCTTGGCTCTCCTTGGTCTTCCGAAGAGTTGGCATGCCTATCAGGATTCTGTCAATGGTCGAGAGAAATTGCCAGGATGGGAGCGACTTTGGTCGGATCTTGTGCAAGAGGAGATAAGGCGGAATACCAGGGACGGATCTTCATCAAAGGCATCTGATGAAGAAAATTTCACTTTGGCTGCCAAAGCAAAGAAGGGGAAGAGCAAGAAATCTTCTCATTCCGGTGCGAAAGGAAAGAAGCAGGACATGTCCAAGGTGAAGTGCTTTCACTGTCACCAACACGGACATTATGCCACAAATTGTCCGCAGAAGAAGAAAAATAAGCATGCTGCTGGATCTACAGTGGGAGAGGCCTTAGCCTCACAGTTTGAGCTGGATTTTTCGCTGATCGCATGCTTGGTCTCAAGTGTGATGGGATCAGTATGGTTCTTGGATAGTGGTGCGTCTTTTCACATGACTGGAGATCGAGATTTGTTTTCAGATCTGGATGAGAAAGGTCTTGGAGTGCACATCGAGATGGGTGATGATGGTAGATACAGTGCGACCGATATCAGCACCATTTCCTTTGAGAGGGAGTCTGGTAAACCCTTCGTATTGAAGGAAGTGTTGCATGTTCCAGGATTGATGAAGAATCTGATCTCTGTGGCGATGTTGGAAGACAAGGGGTATGATGTTGTCTTCAGCGAGGGAAAGGCTTTCCTGCGCAGTAAGACAACTGGAGAAACCCGGAAGATAGGGGTTCGAGTCAAGAACCTTTATCAGTTGCAAGTAGATGGCTGCGCAGCAATGGCATGCAAGGCGGAAGGAGTGGTGAGCCGGGATGATGGCGAGTTGTGGCACCGAAGATTAGGCCACCTTCACCATGGAGCTTTGAAGATACTACAACAGATTTCTATTGCGCTTCCTAAGGGCACTCTTGCACAGTCAGATCAGTGCAAGGGGTGCACCTTGGGAAAATTTGTGAAAGCCACCTTTCACGAGAAGGATAGTCGCGCCACGACAATCCTTGAGAGAGTTCACAGAGACGTGTGTGGACCTTTCTCGGTAGCTTCGACAGCAAAGCACAAGTACTATGTGATCTTTGTTGATGATTTTTCTCGGAAGTCTTTGGATCTTCTTCACGCAAAAGAAGCGAGACATACTCAAGTTAAGTTTGTGAGTTCAAGGCGGCTGGTTGAGAAGGAATCGGAAGCATGTGAAGGCTCTTAGAACAGTAATTGGTGAATTCATCTCTCTTGAATTCAAGGACTTTTGCGGCGTAGAAGGGATTTCGGAGAGGCTCTGCTTTAACTTCTAACCCACGAACGGGGTTGCGGGCGGAAGAACGGAGTCGTGGGTCTTCCCCGCACGGGCGATGTTGCATGATCAGGGCCTTCCCATACACTTGTGGGCTGAGGCATGCAATACTGCAGTATATGTGCAGAACCGTTGTCCTCACAGGATACTTGGCATGAGTACACCCAAGGAGGCGTTTTCTAGTAAGAGACCTCATATTTCCCATTTGAGGATTTTTGGTTTAGATTTTTACATTTATGTGACTAAGGATGACAAGAAGAATCCGGAGCCGACCAAAAAGGTTGGGATATTTGTGGGGTACACTGATATGCCCCACAACTATCATGTGTATTTGCCAGACAGTCACAAGACTGTTGTGCGACGGGATATCAAATTTCATGAGGAGAAAGCCATGAAGTGTTCGCTTGAGAGGGAGCCACACTTTCATGCATATGAGGAGATATTAGTTCCTAAGGATGAGCTTTCGGATGTGGATCAGCCACAAGAGGAATTTCATGGAGTGGAACAGACCAGTCATGCAGTGCCAACCATCAGAGGGCGCAAGCACACTACAGAAGCTGAGCAACTGGCTCAAGATGCAAAGAAGATTGTAGGACCACCTACAGCACAGCGCAGACAGAGACAGTCACCGGATCGGTACACTGGATACATGGATCTTGTGAGCAAATGTGTCATGACAGAGCCATCCTCTTTCGAGGAAGATGTGGAGGACCCCGCATGGGTAGATGCCATGGTGGAAGAGCATGATTCGATTGTCAGAAACAGTGCATGGGAGATTGTCCCAAGACCGGAAGGGAAATTAGTGGTGGGTTCGCGATGGATCTACAAAGTGAAGCAGGCGGCTGAGCCCGAGAGTGTGGAGAAGTACAAGGCAAGATTTTTTGCTGAGGCTTCTCATAGATGAAGAGGGGATCAATTATGAGGAGACCTTTGCACGTGGAGGTACTCTTCCATCGGTAGTTTTTTCTCTCTCGGCACGGATGGGGTGGCACATTCATCAGATGGATGTGAAGACTGCGTTCCTCAACAGAGTCATTGAGGAGGAGGTGTACATAGAGCAGCCCGAAGGTTTCAAGATCTTCAGCAGCGAGTCGCATGTGTGCAGGCTCAAGAGAGCATTGTATGGGTTGAAACAAGCACCTCGTTCTTGGTACACACGGATATACAGTTATTTCACTAGACTTGGATTCTCCAAAAGTGAGGCGGATCCTAACCTATACCAGATTGTGGTGGAGGGTAAGTTGCTGATCATTGTACTTTATGTAGATGATTTGATTTTGACGGGTGATGAACTGTTGATACACTCATGCAAGGCTGATCTTGCAAAGGAGTTTGAGATGAAGGACTTGGGCCTCCTTCATTATTTCCTGGGATTGGAAATTTGGCAGCGCAGTGATGGACTATTTGTTTCTCAGGGTAAGTATGCCCGGGAAATACTAGAGAAGTTCAACATGCATGGCTGCAAGCCTATTGATACTCCTCTTCCTGGAGGTTGGAGGAAGGAGGATGCTACTTCGGCAGAGGTAGTGGATGCCACTTTTTATCGACAATTGGTGGGGTCGCTTATGTATCTGGTCAATACACGACCTGATATATGCTATGCTGTTAACCATCTTTCGCAAGTTATGGTTAAGCCTACCAAGCTCTTCTGGAAGGCAGGAAAGCATGTATTGTGTTATCTTAGAGGCACATCGGGATATGGCTTGTGGTACAGATAGGAGGATGAGGTGAAGTTGTGTGGCTTCACGGATGCAGATTGGGCAGGGAGCCCAACCATAGCAAAGAGCACATGCAGGAGGATCTTGATATCGTGTTGAAAAAATTTCCTGGTACAACAGGAAGCAGAGATCCGTGGCACTCAGTTCAGTAGAGGCCGAGTACATGGCAGCAAGCTTGGCTGCATGCGAGGCTATTTGGATGAGGAAGATCCTCGTCGGATTGTTCGGGTCACACTTGGAGCCTAATGTGATTTATTGTGATAACCAGAGTTGCATTAAACTCTCAGCTAATCCAGTATTTCATGATAGATCCAAACACATCGACATCAGGTACCATCATATCAGAGACTATGTTCAGCGGAGAATCATGTTGCTTTCATATATTCCCATGGAGGATCAGGATGCTAACATCTTGACGAAGGCGCTCACCAGGAGCAAATTCGAATACCACAGAGGCAGGATAGGGGTTACAGATAATCCATATCTTTTTGAGAGGGAGTGTTGAAAATGCAACAAGATGATGGAGCTTAGTGAAAATAAGTCGCCTTCACTAAGTGGGCCCGCGGGCTATTTTTGGCGCAAAGTCTATTTTTAGACTATGTCTATTTTTAGACATATGGATCATGGTCTATGAGTTGCAAGATGCTATTTATGGATGATTGGTCGAGTTGGTAAAAATAGATGGACCTCTATTTTTAGACATTGGGCGGTTTCTATTCTTAGATTGCCGGGCTAAAAATAGAACAGTTAAATATTATTAACCCTTAATAATATTTAGACTATAAGCATTATCTTATCCTCTTGGAGCACTTCGATTTGATGCTTGGATGCTGGCACATGCGAGTGACGAAAGAATACGCTTTCCTAAAGGGTTAGTTGAGCTATTGCATGGTTGACTTCGGTTAGAACTCATTCAGCGGAGAGTTTGGTGGAGTTGATGAGACAGTTGGTGGAGTTCTGTTCGGTTTAACTTAGTTGAACTTGTTGTAATTAGTCTAGCTGAAAAATACACTAGTGATGAGTGGTGTGAATTAATTATTAATTAATTCACTAATTATTAACTCATAAATCAACTAAAGAACACATCAGTTAACTGCAATGCATGAACAGTTCAGTGGAGACCAATGTTAGAGGTGGGTGAAAGGGTGAGTGTGACTATCAGTTGTGACTATACCTGTGCATGAGATTTTCACACACATTTATGGAGATTTCCAATGAGGATTGCGCAGTTGGAGCTAGTGGGATTCAAACTTGGATCTCATAATTAATCAACTTGGATTGCGCAGTAGAGGCAGGCAAACTTGTGGAGGAGATTTGAACCTGTGACTAGTTCACTTTCCATACTAGTTTTGTGTGTAGCATTGAGATAGTGTTGAGAGCTATGAGAGATTTGTGCTATGTATTGTTACATGTTATCTATCATTATAATATATAGATATTTGGGGGTTTTCGGCTATTGCTTTCCCCATTACATCCTGTGTTGATATGTGTGCTTGATTATGTTTCAATGAGCGCATGCGACTGCTTTCTATTTCTGCATATTGATGATCAATTGTAGAAGAGGTTATGTATTATGCATGAAGCTTAAATAGTGTGTAATCAGGATAATCTCAGTGAATAATTAGCTATTATTCAAATTAGTCTACATAGCTAAGACCGGTGCTAGGCACATTGCCTCTTTAAGATGTTCAAAGGCCTTAGTTGCTTCGGGAGTCCATGAAAATGCATCTTTCTTCAATAATGTTGTTAGAGGTGCTGCTATTCTCCCATAATTCTTAACAAACTTGCGATAATACCCTATTAACTTGAGAAATCCTCGCAACTGCTTTATGGTTGTGGGGACTTTCCATTCCTTAATGGCTTTAATTTTGTTAGGGTCTACCTTAACACCCTCGTGAGATACAATATGACCCAAATATTACACCTCTTGTACTCCAAAGAAACATTTGGATGTTTTTGCATATAATTGTTTCTCCTGCAATAGTTTGAGCACCCTGTCAACATGTTCAACATGATCCTTCCAAGACCTGCTGTAGATTAGTATATCATCAAGAAATACTAGCACAAATTTTCTAAGGAAGGGTTTGAAAATGGAATTCATCAACCCTTGAAATGTAGAAGGTGCATTGGTAAGGCCAAAAGGCATGACCAAAAATTCATAATGACCCTCATGAGTTCGAAATGCTATTTTGGAATATCTTCAATCTTCATTCTAATTTGATGATATCCTGAATGAAGATCCAACTTGGTAAAATAAATTGCTCCATGTAATTCATCCAATAATTCATCGATCACAGGAATGGGAAATTTATCTTTAATGGTGAGCTTATTGAGCTCCCTATAATCCGGACACATTCGCCATGATCCATCCTTCTTGTGTACCAATACTACGAAAGCAGAGAAAGAACTTTGACTAGGTTGAATTATACCCGCCTCTAACATTTCTGCAATCATACGTTCAATTTCGCTCTTTTGGAAGTAAGGATATCTATAAGGCCTGATGTTTGGAGGAACACTTCCTGGAATCAAATGAATAGCATGATCATGATCACGAATAGGTGGAAGTCCTTTGGGAGTTTCAAACACCTTGGAATGATTGTCCAAGACTTGTTGGAGATCTGCAGAAATAGATGATTTTGATTTCGGAACTTCTAGTGAGCATAATTGTGCAATTACGCCTCGTTGTTCTTTCTTTAGAAGCTTTGTCATGACATTAGAGCTTATTATCCTTCCTGGCTTCCCTTCAATACCCCGTAATTCGACTTCCTTTCCTTCTGAAAAAAATTTCAAGAAAAGTTCTTGAAAATTAAAGCTACCGTCCCCAAAGATTGTAACCATTGTACTCCTAGTACAACATCAGCACCTCCCATAGGAATGGAAAGCATTGGACTAGTCAATACATATTCCCCCATGGTTAGCTTGATATTATGGCATTTTCGAGAGAAATTTATAGTTCCTCCATTTGCAACCATCACTTGACATTCTGGTGCTGGGTATAGGAAACAATTTAATTCCTTGGCTACCTTACAATGAATAAAATTATGGGTGCTACCTGAATCAATCAACACTATTACCTTTTTCTTCTTTATTTGTCCTTCTATCTTGAGAGTTTGAGGATTGGTAATTCCTGCCAGTGCATTACAACATATGGTCGGATTCATTTCTTCCTCTTCTAGGGCTGGTTCCTAGTGTATATCCTCTTCTTGTTCATTTTCTTCTTCCTCTTCACAATCTATGTAAAATAATTTCTTCTCAGCACACTTATGACCTTTAGTGTATTTTCTATCACAACTGTAGCAAAGCCCTTTTGCTCTTTTTCTTCCAATTGTTGTGGTGTCAACCTTGTAGGTTGTGGAAATCTAGGCGTAGCAACACTTCCTTCTTTATAGAATTGAGTGGTAGGCTTCCTTATCGCCATTATTTTACATTCAACTTTTCTTGCCAACCTGAATGCCTTCTCCAATGAATCCGGTTCCAAAACACGAACTTCATGTTGGATGTTATCCTTTAAAGTGCCTATGAAGAGATCGATCCTATGTTCCTCTAGAATATTAGTTACCCTTATATTCAATTTTTGGAAGTCCTCAATGTGCTGCCCCACTAAACCCTTTTGTTTGAGATTTATCAATTGGCTAAAGAAGTTGTTGCTCTTTGTATCCTCATAATGCGCTATCATTTCCTCCGTAAAAATTGACCAAGTGACAATTTTTTTATGGGAGCAAAGCCATCGATACCATACAAATGTATTTTGTTCTAAATGTAAAGTTGCAATTCGTACCTTTTGTGTGTTTTGCACATTATGGAGATCAAAATATTGCTCCATCTGTAGTATCCATGTTACAGGATCCTTTCCATCAAACTTCCTCATATCCATTTTGGAATATGGTGGTTCTTCCCGCCAACATTAGAGTTTATGAAATCACGATTAACATTTATTTTGTTCTCATCATGAGGTTCTTCTACTATCTTTTCACCATTAGGAAACATTTCTTGTATCAACTTTGTCAAACCTTCGATGTCTGTTTTTAGATCATTCTTCATATTTTCCATCTTAGCTTCCATGCCAGCTTCCATGCCATCCATCTTCGCTTCCACACCTTTCTTCAAAACTTCCATTTCATTTTTTGTTGCTTTTTGCGAGAGTGAAATTTGTTGCACTTGCTCTTGTAATTTTGATAGATCATGTTGCAATTCTTCATCTTCATGAGTCATAGTAGATCCTTCTGAAGGCTTAATGGGTGTTGAATTATTTTTACGGGGCATCTTTTAGAACCCAATACTGATATCTATTCTACAATATGCCCTTGGAATCAATTAAAATTGATTCTTCAAACAAGACTTATGCAATTCGGAAAAAAATACACACCTTTTTCTTGCTTTTGAGGAGCTCGATAATGAAATTGGATTATCTCTGTGATTACAACACTTCAATATCTAAATTTTGGTACCGATGTAGCCCTCTGAATTATCTTTCGAATGCCATAGGTCTGACCTGATTTGGATTCTCCAAGACAAAGTTGTGTCCAATCTCCCACAACGACCTAATTATGGACTGGTTCAGTAGAGCGAACTTGTACGACTTGCCACATATCACTGTTTCGTCCTTTCTCTCTGAAATTGATAGCAAAGAAACTGCAGTTTGTGTACTTATGACCACTTTTTATGGCACTCCAATCCGATGCCCAGAGAGAGAATTATTGAAATTTTCCCACGATCACCTCTTTGATATGCAATTCAGGAGCCTAAAAAAGCACTACCTTCCACAGATGATATCTCCAAAAATGTTGCGAACCAAGCTCTGAAATTTTTTGAAAAATTTCCTCAATATTTCAGCTTCGCACCATACAAATTTCAGATTTTGAACCTTCGTAGAAAAACCGTTATAGTGCAAATTCTCATTGACCTGTTTAGACACCGAAACCCTAGAATCCAAAGCTGCGATACCAAATGTTGTCTAATCAGCTCCAAAAAATAGAGAAAAGAGATATCAACGCCTTAGAAATAAGCCACTTCGAGAAACCTCCAATACATTACATATAAATGAACAAATCTTGGATTATCCAATTTACAAAACCTCCTTTCTATATATAGGAGTCCATGGGGCCATAATGTAATCGTAGTGGGCCACAATGTAATCCTAGCCAACCTAACAATAATAATTTAAGGGCACAATAATATTAAAATGGGGGTTAAAAGGGTACAATAATAACAATAAGGGGGTTACACTAACAAAAATAAGGGACTATACTAGTAATATAGGGACCTAACATAGGCAGAAGTAAACTAAGATTTATAAAAGGAAATTGTTGAAGGTAAATCAAAATAAATTAACATTCACACCACAAATCTATCACATATTGACTATCAATGAAATAGAACCAGAAATATTGTGAAAGAATGAAACTTAAGTTTAATTCATGCTTTGAATTTAAATGAAATAAACACGCACCTTTGACGAAATGAAAGCAAAAGGGAGAATGAGGTGGGTTGGCTGGGCCCTAGCCAACCATCTCCTTTCCCGTTTTAGGAAACTTGAAACTTCAGCACTCAGTGATGCATCAATAAAGAATTAAAACACATAATTGAAACAACATGGAGCAATCCCTTCATATAATATTTCAATTGAGAAAATGTACATAATGAAGTCAAATCTAGCCCAGAATGAGGGAGCAGGGGTAGAACTCCCAACACTCAGCTCAACAACATCAAGGTATAGTGAAAAATGCCTTTCTTTTCTTCTACATGCATAACTTTGTCCTTTTCTAATAGTTTTAGATGATAATTTTTTCTTTAGACAAGTCCTATTCCTTTGAAAAAACATGTGGATTGAGTCCCAACTAATATTCATCAAATACATCAGTAAAACCATTGCCCTATTGAAATAATTTTTTTTTAATACGAATTTTCCAAATGTGCCCTTTTTCTAGAATTCTGGAAAAATCAATATTTTTAACAAACTACTTCCAAATAACCCTTCATATCTTCTTAACCATTACGAATTCTGGAAAATGGCCTGCATGTTACTCAATATCCTATGCTAGGAAAAAAAACCTATGTTTTTTAATTTTAATATTTGCTACGATCAACATGGAAATCAAGGAGAAAATACTTAGTTTGGAAATTGCTGACTAGGCATTTTCTAGAATTTTGGCAAAAACAATCTTTTTTTATAAAATTTCTTCGAAGATCAGTGCATAAATTTTGGGATAATTCAAATCTTAGGAAATGGTTATGGTTCTAGTTATCTGTTTATATTTTTGAAAAATCCATTTTTCTTGGATTTCTGTGACTCACCTCCATCTGCACAAAGCCCAAGGTCAAACTTGGCCGTTTACAAATCATGTCGATTTTGAGCAGATTTATTAATTTTTTCCTAGAGATGAACACATACGACCTCGGTGCAATCCAACTTATGGGAAGGTGTTAGAACCTCATAACCATCTTATGTTTTCCTTGATAGAATGTCGAGATATCAAAGCCCCAAATTGGTACATGAATGCCTGTGTAGGAGTGATGGTGCAGGAATGTGTGGAGCAGGAACTTGGCCTCTATTATAACATGCATATAATAAACTCAGTTTCAAACCTGCAAGCACCCAAACTATTATTAATGATGCTTTTACTGTTTAAATCTCGTTAAAACAAGGGAATAGAAAATACTTACTTATTATCTCCGAGAATGCACAAAACTACAAAAATAACTATTCAAGCTGAACAAAAGCATGAGGGATTTCAAGTAAAATGTAATATAAAGCAAGAAAAAACAGAGACCCAACGACACTCACACTTCAGGGTGTTCTACAGAATATGCCATGACATCCGAAAAATATTTTAATGATGTATGACCCGGACAAAGCAATGAAAGTTGAGGACCATCTATAAAAATTCTGATTACATCTAAAAATTTTAGAGGTATGCTATGATGATGTTTCTTGTAGAATGTTTCCATATTACAGTTTGCCTCCAAATTCCATTGAGAATTGGAAGGGTTTTAAGAATATTTTTCTTGAAAAACTAGGCAATCTCAACATGGATCACGAATAAAAAGTGAAAGATTTCAATAAGAGGTTTAGTCATATTTTGAATAAATTCCAAGTAAACACAAAACCTTAAGACTCAGTCACCATAAATTACTACACATCTACCTTGCCAACAAGGATTGCAAAACTTGTGCAGAGAACTCTGAAATGAACAATTGTATAGAAATATGAAGAGGAAATCATAGTTATAAAGGACTTGCATGCGATTGTGGTCATCATAGATGATGAACCACCTAAAGAATCCAAATAGATGAGCAAAAGGTCTTAGGCCTCCATAAGCAAGCCCAAGGAGAAAGAAGTTGTCGATCTTGAGAGCTTGACCAACACCATCAATATTTGACAAATGAGTTGGTAGAAATGAAACAAAGGTCAAGTGAGACCACCATGAGTACAAGCCTCCCAAGTTCAACTTTATGAGAAGGACTGCCAACTCTCGTAGCAACAACAACCAACTGGGAAAGTCTAAACAAATATCAAACATTCTGGGAAGGAATGTTGAGAGTATGTGCATGGACCAATACTATTCCTTTCACCAAGAATATCATTCAGAAAATATATGCCCATTATGGAAAAAGGGAAAAACTACTTTTTTGAACTCTTATTTTCAAGTTATCTCCCTATGTGTTTAATCAAATTTCAAGCGAGAGTACTCATTGGATGAAAAATGTAATTCATCATCAAAGGAGTACCCATCTTGCATACTTTCGATGGACTGTGCTACACGAAAAATGAGAAATACATGAAAAATGTTATTGAAATGAATTTTTTAACGTATTTCTCATTTTTCATGTAGCAAGGTGCATCAAAAGTATGCAACACGGGTACTCCTTGGATGAGCAATTAAATTTTACATTCAATGAGTACTTCCACTTGAAATTTGAGTAAAAAATTTGAGAGATAAGTTGAAAATACGAGTTGAAAAAGTAGTTTTATTATTTTATTACTTTTTAATATTTTTACCCTTTTACTTAGAAAATGGTGAATCATCCCCCATGGTTGACATCATCATTTTGAATCCTATTGGTTCTTATAAATCTTATTTTGGTTGTACATTTTTCTTAGGAGGCCCATTTTAGACCTCGAAATTCCCCTAATTATAGTCCTCCGAACCTTCATTTTCCCCTTGTGCTATTCCAAAAATATCTTCATCGGTGTGGTAGTGGTCTTGGCATTGCTTCAAGAATACATTCTTCATGTCTTCCCATGTTTGAATGTAGTTCCCTCCAAGGCTCATGAACCGTCGAAGGGTTGTTGCTTTTAGAGTAAGAGGAAACACTTGCAACCTTTAAGCATTACTGCAACAACCATATCCTCTACAATGTACTTCAAACTAAAATAAGAATGTATCTGGATCTTCATTTTCCAAACCATGAAATTTTGGTAGTGAGGATGGGGGAATACTATGGGTTTCCTAGATCTTTGATAGGGAATTCAAAAGTAACAATGTTTTCCATTCTTACCAAATGAAAATAGGTTCTCCATGTACTACTTCGAGACTCCTTTGAGTTTTATTGCCAAGTGATCAATGAAGTAGGTGCATTGGATGATTGGAACTACCCTCAAAACTCCCCATTGAAAAATTCCTTGAAATACCATTTCTTTGTTTTCAACAAGCTAGTTGGTATATATTGTTAGCACATGATTAAATAGATTTGGGGGAGGGGGGGGGGGGGGGGTTCTTACAACACCCGAGAAATGAAAAATCATAACAATAATGCAGGAAAGAAACAAATTCAAATAATTAATAATAAGGAAATAAAATTTGTAAGAAACAGTACATAAAGAGCAAACCAAAATGTAGCAGGTTACTAAGGTCAATCCCCTAGGTGCCTCCCCGGCAACGATGAAATTTTTTTGGGTGTAATAAACAACCTAAGATTTAATTATCAATCTGGGAGTTCGTAAGCTTAGATGTGAAACACTGGAAATCCCAGAGAAGGACTTCAGAAACCTACACTATTTAATACAATAACACCACAACATTATGGAAACTTGAGTAAAAAGAAAGTACTTTGCAAAATAAATAAAATGAACTCTCAAGCTGCTGCAAAACAACATAATTACCAAAGTAAAGTTCTATGTGTATATTCATTATAGTTGTTGACAGATTAACGATTGGGCCCTTGAAGAGATTTTCCTCCTTTAAGGATGTTCCTTCTTGCACTAAGATGTTATTCTTGTACTCCTACAATCTTCTTTCACTTCTACAGCAACAAGGAATATGTGCTCGAAATGTCTTTTACACTTATACTGGAGATTATGTCTTTATGGAGGGGTTCTCCAGCTTCAGACTGGAGAAATATGTTCTTGTATGAGGATATTAGCTCCTGTACTGGAACAGAGGTTCCAACAATAAGTTTTCCAATTACTTTCAGGAAAAAAAATAAAGAGTGTGCTAAATATGAAAATAATTTGCAAAGGCGAATAGAAGTCTGAAATAACTTCCACAAATAAAGAATGCTTCAACCATACTAAATTTAAAAATGAAAATAGACTTCGAAATAAAAATGAACTTCTCAAGCCAAAGCATACTTTCTTCAATCAAGGAACTCTCTCATACAGTTAAAGCAATTATCTAAGTATGAAAACAAGCTTTATTCCTTTAATAGTTACCCACATAAATCGGATCTGCATTTTAATCTTTTTAACTCACAAAGGTTAACTTTAATAATTCAAAATGAGTTTCAATCCTTTCCTTAAAAGTGTAAAGTGTAGGTATAGATCAATACGTTGTAAAAGCGTCCATTCCTTAATTACCAAAGCATATTTAATCCCTAATATTTTAACTCTTTATATGAAAAATACTTCTATCTGATAATTAACACTCACTTACAAAAATGTATCGAATCTATGTGAAACAAAGGAATGAAAAAGCTTTGTTGTGATGAACCAACAAAATCAAGTTGCAGAATTGTAAATGCACTAGTGTCGGAATAACATGCTTGCACGATCCAAGAAGAAGTAAAATAATATTTAGAAAAGGAAATTGCTAAAGGTAAATAAAACTTAATTAAAATTCACACCACGGGCCCATCACACATTGACTATGAATGAAATAGAACCAGAACTCTTGTGAAAGAATGAAACATAATTTTAAACCATGCTTTGCATTTAAATGAAATAAACACACACCTTTGACAAAATGGAAGTGAAATGGAGAACGAGCTAGGTTGGCTGGGCCCTAGCCAACCATCTCGTTTCTCGTTTTAGGAAACTTGAAACTTCAACACTTAGTGACGCATCAATAAAGAATTAAACCACAAAATTGAAACAATATGGAGCAATCCATTCATATAATATTTCGACTGAGAAAATGTACATAATGAAGTCGAATCTAGCCTAGAACGAGGGAGCAGGGGGTAGAACCCCCAACACTCGGCTCAACAGCATCAAGGTACAGTGAAAAATGGCATTTTTTTTTTACGTGCATAACTCCTTCCTTTTATAATATTTTTCATGATAATTTTTTCTTTAGACAAGTCTGATTCCTTTGCCAACAACATGGGGATTGAGTCTCAACAAATATTCATCAAATATAATATCAGTAAAACCATTGCCCTATTAAAAGAATGAAGTTTTAATACGAATTGTCCAAGTGTGGCATTTTTCTTGAATTCTGGAAAAATCAGTATTTTTAACAAACTACCTCCAAAGAACCCTTCATATCTTCTTAACCATTATGAATTCTGTAAAATGGCCCACATGTTACTCAATTTCCTATGTGGGGAAAAAAAACCCGTGTTTTGGAATTTTAATATTCATTACGATCGGCGTGGAAATAGAGGAGGAAATAGTCAATCTAGAAACTGTTGATTAGGCATTTTCTAGAATTTTTGAAAAAATAGTCTTTTTTATAAAATTTATTTGAATACCAGTGCATAAATTTTTGAATAATTCAAATCTTAGGAAACGAATTCGGTTCTAGCTAGCGGGTTATATTTTTTGAAAAATCTATTTTCTTGGATTTTCGTGATTCACCTCCCTCCGCACGAAACCCGAGGTCAAACTTCGTTGTTTAGAAATTATATGGATTTTGATTAGATTTATTAATTTTCTCCTAGATTTTGTTTGTAGAATTTTTCAATATCATAGTCTGCCTCCAAATTCCATCGAGAATTGGAAGGGGTTTAAGAAGAATTTTCTTGAAAAACTAGGAAATCCCAACATGGATCACAAATAAAAAGTGAAATATTTCAATAAGAGGTTTAGTCATATTTTGAATAAATTCCAAGTGAACAAAAACCTCAAGATTCAGTCACCATCGATTACTACACATCTACCTTGCCAACAAGGATTGCACAACTTTGATGAGAACTTTGAAATAAACTCTTGTATAGAATTATGAAGAGGCAATCATAGTTGCAAAGGACTTGCATGTGATTGTGGTCATCATAGATGATGAACAAGCTAAAGACTCCAAGTAGATGAGAAAAAGGTCTTAGGCATCCATAATCAAGCCCAAGGAGAAAGCAGTTGTCGATCTTGAGAGCTTGACCCGCACCATCAAGATTTGACAACTAAGTTGGTAGAATTGAAACAAAGGTCAAGCGAGGCCATCATGACCAACAAGCCTCCAAGTTCAAGTTTCTGAGAAGGACTGCCAACTCTAGTAGAAAGAACAACCAACTGGCCAAGTCTACACAAATATCGAACATTGTGATGAATGTTGAGAGTATGGGCATGGACGAGTACTATTCATTTCACCAAGAATATCATTCAGAAAATACATGCCCACTATGGAACCACACTAAGAATGTTCTTGTTTTGGATTTCAATGACACAATATTTTATGATGAGAAGATAGATCCTATAGAATAGAAGGAAGAGACTGCTATAACAGAGAAAATTTAAGCATCGGGAACGTGGTGAACACATTGAGTTGTGTGCTCGTAGATGAAAAGAGCATTGTTGAAAAACAACCATTGAGTGATGGCTCGACCCAAAAGCAAAACATATGGTATAATTTGAAAAGACAAGGGCCAGCCATAGACCAAGAATTGAGGAAGAAAAAATTGAAAAAGAATTGCATCATCTTTTGTTCCACACCCAACACTTAAGCTGTCTTTCCCTCATTAAGAACTAAATGTAAAGAAAAACTCCAAAATTTATGGTACTTTAAAGAAAAATGATATATAATTGTTACACAATATTCCATTATTAATTGAAATGTTTACATACATACATACATATACATACATATACATATACATATATATATATATATATATATATATACATATACATATACACACACACACACACACACACACACACACACACATATATATATATATATATATGATTTGCAATTACATAAATATGTTTATATAAATTTGGTAGTGAGTATTACTTAATATTATTGGTTCTCAGAGGATTCAAGACTGAGGTGACTATCACTAACTAACTAACTAACTAGTACTGTGGAAGAAATTCAATATATGATTCAAAAAAACAACAACACCACACCTATTGTGAATGTGAATTTGAGCTAAAAGACATCTTCCAAGCTGAGAGCATGGCGGAGTAATGAAGGTTGTGTGGTAATGGGAAGTGACTGATCCATCCCTTCTTGACACTGAATTAAGCCAACCTTTGGGTGTAAGGTCTAATTGATTTTTCTAAATAATAAATTCATATTGGATGGATTGATGTGGTCATGATAACAAATAATATAGAGTGACATCGTTTGAATAATTGGCACCCAAACTACAAGCTAAGATAGAGTCACGTCATTTGATTAAATGGAAAACTAGTACATATACAGAGTGAGCTCTCTTCTTTTTCCCATAATCTCGTAAAAGTGACTTTCGACATTAGGTGATTTTTTCACATAAATATATCACAAATATATTTCTGAGGGAAATCTATCTCAACTTATATTTCGTGTAATTTTCCTCATCATAACTAAATTCATTCGATGGAGAGGCATGAACATATTGTTTTTTTTGTTGAAATAGTTGGGGAATTTGAGTGCACGAACAACAGAACAAAATATGAAGCACTCATATTGGCTTTTTCAAAGAGCCATTGACCTCAATGTTGTAGACCTTCATGCGGAAAATAAACTTTCTCCACAAGTTCATCTGCGATTACTCTAAGAACGTGAAGCCAAAAACGAAATGGTAAAGAAGAACGTGATCTATAGATGTGAAAAAAGGGAAAAGGATTTGTTTTCCCATGTTAGGCAAGCCATTGCAGAAGCACCTACTTTGCACAATTGATATTTCAAAAAATATTTCCTGATCTACACTTTTTCTTCTCACACTTCTTTCACCATTGTGCTTACACAAAATGATGATCAAAATAACGAGGGGGAAATATCTTTTATGAGCACTAGTGTTCAAGGACCTAAACTCAATTACCCCGCCATTGAAAAACAAGATTACGCAGTATACAAGTGGGTGAAGCACTTTTGGCCCTATCTCTTGAAAAATAATTACATCATCTTTTGTTCCATACCCAACACTTAGGCTCCCTCTCCCTAATTAAGTACTAAATGTAGAAAAAAATCCAAAATTTATGGTACTTTAAAGAAAAACAATATACAATTATTACACAATATTCAATTATTAATTGAAATATATATATATATATATATATATATATATATATATATATATATATATATATATATAGTAGTGAGTATAAGTTAATATTATTGGTTCTCACAGTATTCAAGACTGAGCTGACTATCACTAACTAACTAGTATTGTGGAAGAAATTCAATATATGATTCAAAACAAGAACAACACCACACCCATTGTGAATGTGAATTTGAGCTAAAAGACGTCTTACAAGTTGAGAGCATGGCGGAATAATGAATTTTGTGTGGTAATGGGCAGTGACTGATCCATCCATTCTTGACACTGAATTAAGCTGTCGTTTGGGTGTGAGGTCTAATTTCTTTTTCTAAATAATAAATTAATATTCGATGGATTGATGTGGTCAAGATAAAAAATAACATAGAGTGACATTGTTTGAATAATTGGTACCCAAAATACAAACTAAAATAGAGTCATGTCATTTGATTAATTTGCAAACTAGTACATATAAAGATTTAGCTCTCTTCTTTTTCCCATAATCCCATAAAAGTGACTTTTGACATTAGGTGATTTTTTTACATAAATATTTCACAAATAGATTTCTGAGGGAAATCTATCTCAACTTATATTTCGTGTAAGTTTCCTCATGATCCAGGTGAATATTGGTGGTCACCCACCTATTCCACTTGGGGCCCCACCATTGTCTCTTTTAGTTTTTTAGTTTCGGCACAACTTACTATTTTTAGCATTTTTTCGGGTCCTAAACTTCCGAAGCCATTTTGAGGCCCTAAATGACGTTTTTTGGGAAAACGGGGAGCAACATGGGTCCATGGACCGATGTTGCTCACTCAAAATTTGTAGTCCTTAGATAGATATTTCTAACGAGGTATGGTATGCGTCAAACGTAGATCTTATGCCAAAGTTACGTCCTCGGGAAGTTGAAACACCAATTTACCCAAATGGGGCCCATAGTTTTGGCGCTTCATCTCCTAGGGTTAGGGTTTTGGATGTTTAGGATTTCCAATTGTTTCTAAATAATAAATAGGCCCTCGAGCCTCATTTTAACTCAGTTCACAGGCCTGTAGCCATCACATTTCTTCTTAGAGATAGCTACCAGCACCCTAGCTAGTTTTATTTCCACTCTGTCTATAAGCAAATTTCAATTCTTTGATATTAATGAAATGAAGTGTTATTTGCACTGCATCTTTCTATTTATGGTTATAATTTTATTCTATTGCGTTCCTGCATAAATCCAAATCAGTGGAATCAGAGCGGTCTGCTTTTTCTCGATCCTTCTTTACATGTCCCCAACGAGGTCGGGGTATAAGGAGTTAGGGCTCAATTTGGTGGAACCTTTGCAAGATCAACCTCGCAAAACCCAACAGTCGCCCATGGGGGATGAAAACAAAGATGAGAGAGAAGGAGATCCTATCAAAATATTGCTTGAGGAGGCCCTCGAAAAACAAAGGAACACGATGATGTATAACTTTACCCAGATCCTTCAACGGCTACCCACTGACAACACATCTGCATCCAACAGCCACTCTGGAGGTGAGACTCCTTTTAAGGTACAAGTAAATTTTGAAATTCCCATATTTGAGGGTTAAATAGATGCAGATGCCATAGATATATGGTTGAATCTATTAGAAGGATATTTCTCTGTTCATGAATTTTCCAACAGGGAGAAGATTATTTTTTCACTCCTCAAAGCTACCCCCCATGTCAAGGACTGGTGAGAAACCCACTGTGATAAAAAGGACGAGACAAAACCCTCTCTGTTCTTGGCCGTACCCACTTGGAATTATTTCGGAGATGCCATCAAGGAACAATACTATCTCGTGGGGAGCTATGCGGACAAGTACATACAATGGACCACGCTGCGACAACAAAGGGATCAATATGTACATGAACTGACGACTCTATTCCATACCCTGTGCACCAAGTTGGGTATCAAAGATTTAGAGAAACTTCTGGTGCTAAAGTATCGTAGTTGTCTACATAGATACATTCAGGAGGAAATGGAGTTCTTCAACATCTCCTCACTTGGTACGACATACCGATATGCTGCCAAGATTGAGCAGAAATTCAAACAGAAGAAGCGAGACTTTGGATCTGCGAATCAAAAGCAAGGGAAAGGTGCTCCCAAACCGCAGAAAAAAGGATAGAGCCAAGGCATGGTGACTCAAGACAACCTATCGAATCCATAAGCAAAGAAAAACATCACAAAGCCAAAGAAGGACATGGGAAAGTGGTGTGAGTTCCATAAGAACTCCACTCACAACACAAGTGAGTGTCAGGCCAAGCAGTCGCTGGTGGCCGAGATGAGGGCTTTTGAGTCAGATGCATGCTCCAACTCTGAATTAGAACCTGAAAAGAGGAATGAAAAAGGGAAATAGATTATTGATGCAGAGCCCAATGCCACTGTTGCCACTACGAAGATCCAGAAGGAGGAACCAGAAGATCTAAAGGAGGAGGAACATCTCTTCCACTCCCAGATGTGGGTAAAGAGCTCCCCTGTATAGTTCATTTTCGACAATGAGAGCCAAAAGAACCTCATTTTAGCAGACGTGGTGAAGTGGTTGGGCTTGCCGACCACAACTCACCCACATCCATACACCATCGGGTGGCTTCACCAAGGACAAGATCTCTGCGTCAGCCAGCAATGCTGCCTTCCCTATAGCATCAAGACCTTCATGGATGAGGTATTATGTGACGTTTATCCTATTGATGTTTCTGATGTATTATTAGGACAACCATACTTTTGGAAACATCATGCTATGTATGAGTCTCAGCCTCGTGATGTTATTGTTACTTTGGGAAATAAACCCTACCAGATACCAAAGGTACCACCTCCTGCCGTTATCTCTTTGGTTATGACAAAAAAATGTAGCAAGCTCATTTCCCAAGCCAGGAATTTTTTTTTTCCTCATGATTCGCCCCCAGGGTAAGAAGAAGACGGTGGCCATGACCTCCAGACAGGGCTCCTCTACACGACAACAACAAATAGATAAGGTTGTGGAGGAGTACGGGGACATCTTCACCTCACCCATAGGGGTTCCTCTGCACTGTCAGGTCAAGCACCTGATTGATCTGATCCCAGGTATGCCACTACCCAATGGACCAATCTATCGGCACTCTGTTCTGGAGAACAATGAAATCAAGAGGCAAATTCAGGAGCTGCTGTAGAAAGGTCACATCTGACCAAGTTCATCGCCCTGTGGGAGCCCGATTGTGTTGGTATAGAATAAGGATGGGATGTGGAGGATCTGTATTGACTATCGGGTGCTGAACAAGATCACTATCTGGAATAGGTACCCAATCCCATGGATTGATGACCTTCTGGACCAACTCAAAGGTGAAAAATATTTCAGCAAGATCGAATTGAAGTCTGGGTATCACCAGGTACCAATTGAACCCTTCGATGTGTGGAAGACTGCCTTTAAAGCAAAAGAAGGCCTTTTCAAATGGCTGGTCATGCCTTTCGAGTTGACGAATGCTCCCACAACCTTCATGTGATTGATGGACGACATCTTGTAGCCATTCACCAACTCATTTGTAGTGGTGTACTTGGATGAAATTCTGATCTTCAGCCAGACTTGGGAAGAGCACCTTCACCACATCCGACAAGTCCTCCAAAAACTACGGCAACATAAGTTGTGTGCCAATCTGGAGAAGTGCACTTTTGGCATGACCCAGGTTCAATACCTGGGATACATTATTGATGAAAGGAAGGTGCATGTGGATCCAACTAAGATCGAAGTCATTCGAGATTGGTCAGCCCCAACCACTATAACAGAGCTTCGCAACTTTCTGGGTGTTGCTAATTTCTACCGTAGGTTTGTTTTGGGATTCTCTCATATCACTTGGCCCTTGAGTCAAGTCACCAAGGGAGGAGCAAGAGAAAAATTCTTTTGGTCAAAACCTCAACAGAAGGCGTTCACAGAATTGAAAAATCTCCTCTGTTCTGCCCCAATGCTCACATTACTAGACTTGCAATAGCCATTTGAGATCGAGATAGATGCCTCTGACTATGCTATTGGGGCAGTTCTTACTCAACAGGGACATCCAGTGGCATATCACAGTGAGACGTTGTCTGACACAGCTCGCAAGTATCCCACTTATGAAAAATAAATGTATTCCATTGTGCAAGCTTGTCGACATTGAAAGCATTACATTTTGGGGAAGGAAACAATCATCCATACAGACCACTGGCCCTTACAGTTCATACAGACACAAGGGAAGTTGCAGAATGATCACCATCAGAAGTGGTCCACATATCTGTAATAGTTTCATTTGAACATCAAGTACAAGAAGGGTAGCACCAATAATGTTGCACATTGCCTCATCCGACCACCGATCATCGTGCTCACCACCGTTCTCAACTCTTGTGGGCATGAGACTTCTGATTGGCCGCTTCTCTATGAGACCGACCCAGACTTCAACCACACTTACAAGGCACTCATGGGGGTTATGCAAGTTCCAAATTTTCACCTCCAAGATGCACTTTTATGTCACCTAGGACACCTTTGTGTTCCTTCAAGTGAGCGTGCCAAGATGATATGGGAAGCACACTAAAGTCGAGTCGTTGGGCATTTCGGGGTCGAGAAAATAGTAGCAGTACTGCAGAAGTATTTCTATTGGCCAAATCTTCGAATGGATGTCGAGAAGCACATAAGATCCTCCACTGCTTGCACCATTGCCAAACCGACCATCAAGAAGAAAGGCCTATATACTCCGCTACCTACCCCTAGTCGACCTTAGGAATCCATCTCCATGGATTACATGTTGGGCCTGACCTATACTAAGCATGGAAATGACTTTGTATTCGTGGTCGTCGACAGATTCTCGAAGATGGCCATTATGGCTGCCTGCAAGAAGAATATCACAACAAAAGCCACTGCTAAAATATTCTTTAAATGAGTGTGGGCGCACTTTGGGATCCCATAGTCTATCATATCAGATCAGGATAGTAGGTTCTAGCCTCTGGTCAATGCTGGACACCAAGTCCACAGCTTTCCATCCCCAAATAGATGGCCAGACAGAGGTCATCAACAGAATGATTGTACACATTCTGCGCATGCACAATTCAAAGCATCCACACACATGGGACGAGAGCCTCCCCTCTGTACAACATATTTATAACAAATCTCTCCACAGTTCAATCGGCCATAGCCCCTTTCAGGTGGGCTTGGGATTCTAGCCACTATGTCCCATTGACATAGCCATGCCATTTGCGACTACTCAGGCTGATTCAGCTCGTGTCCATCTGAAGTTGTCAAAGAAAATAGCTTCATCGAGCACATTCAACACATCCGCCAATAGGTTCATGAAATATTGGATAGAGCCAATGCTAAGTATAAGAAATGCCATGATCAACACCGGGTGCCACACAACTTCCAGGTGGGTGACAAAGTATGGCTACATTTGCAGAAGGAGCGCCTCACTAGACCCCACATCAATCTTCACCCACTCCGATACGGGCCGTAAACCATCACCAAGGCTGTAGGGAACAATGCCTTTGAGCTCATTATTCCACCATTCCTTGGTCTGCACCTAGTATTCAATGTGGACCACCTTCGTCCTTACTTCCCACCTCTACTGGACACCTCTGACATTGCAGAACAACTCACACCAACAGAGTTGAACCCAGACTGCATGGAATAGGCCACCATAGATTGTATCATGGACATGTAAATCAATAACACTCATCAATAGAAGATCCAGCTATATCGGGTTGTGAAATCTGGCCAACTCCTACACCAAGGAAAGTGGTTCACCGAGGACCAAGTTCAATAGAAATTTCCTCATCTCATGGAGGAACTTAACGCAATGGGGAACATTGCTTCCTAAGGGGGGAGGAATGATCCAGGTGGATATTGGTGGTCACCCGCCTATTCCACTTGGGGACCCACCATTGTCTCTTTCATTTTTTCAGTTTCGGCACAACTTACTATTTTTAGCTGTTATTCGAGTCCTGAACTTCCGGAGGGGTTTTGAGGCCCTAAATGACGTTTTTTGGGAAAACGGGGAGCAACATGGGTCCATAGACCAATGTTTCTCATTGAAAATTTGTAGTCCTCAGATAGATATTTCTAACGAGGTATGGTACGTGTCAAATGGAGATCGTATGCCAAAGTTATGTCCCTAGGAAGTTGAAACACCAATTTACCCAAACGGGGCCCATAGTTTTGGAGCTTCATCTCCTAGGGTTAGGGCTTTGGCTGTTTAGGATTTCCCATTGTTTCTAAATAATAAATAGGCCCTCGAGCCTCATTGTAACTCAGTTCAGAGGTCTGTAGCCGCCACATCTCTTCCCAGAGATAGCTACCAATGCCCTAGCTAGTTTTATTTCCATTTTGTCTGTAAGCAAATTTCAGTTCTTTGATATTAATGAAATGAAGTGTTATTTCCGCTGCATATTTTTATTTATGGTTATATTTTTATTCTGTTGCATTCCTGCATAAATCCGGATTACCTCATCATAACTAAATTCATTCGATGCAGAGGCATGAACATATTGTTTCGTTTGTTGAAATAGTTGGGGAATCAACAGACAAGGCATGGTAGTTTTTGGAGGCAACCAAATGGAACCTTGAGGAAGTGATATAGTTATTCTATGCTCATTCTAAATTTCCATCAGCTTCTACTTCTACCACTTCTAATTTAACTCATCATGCTCCAATACTAGAAGACCCTGATTATATATGCCCACCACTACCAGTTAAAAGGGAAGCATTATACGTTGATGATTGCATAAGAAGAAGAGATCAACAATCATCCACTCAACCTAATTTTTCCAGTTGGGCTTTCTGGCGTAAAGGAAATGATATATTGGAAGCATTGTATCACCCACCAATCGAATTGATCTTCAAAGTAAGTTTTGAGCAGGCTAAGGTGGACGTTGCAGGCCAAGGAAAATGGCTCATCATAAATATACAATCCCTAGAGGATTTCAACTCTTATATACTTAATAGAGACACTTGGGCCAACGAAGGTGTGAGGGAGGCTGTTAGTGCATTTTTCATTTTCTGGAAAATTTATGACGAAAATGAAGAAGGGAAAAAGGTGTGCACCTATTATCATTTGAGTGAGCTGCCCTCAACACTTGTTATTGATTCTATCACTGGGCTAAAAGTCAAAGCTTGGATAGGCACCATCGATCCACATAAATTTATACAATATTTGATACCTTATTTGGACAAGGGCCCCAAGGAATTTAGGCTTCGAAGGAAGAATCCGGTGACATCAAATGTTAATAATGCACATGAACAATAAAAAATAGTACAAGGGAAAGGGAAAGACGTCTTAATTGACTTTTCTTCTTTGGAAATCGAGGAAGATAATGAATTACAAAAAGTAGTGGCAATAAAGGAATATAATGCAGTGGGAATATTAAGAAGTTTCCCACGGATGTGAGAATGTTGAACACATATATAATACATTTGGAATACCAAGAAAATCAATATGAAGTTGGTCACCCTTACATAATTTTCAAGGGAATTTAACTTTTCGGGGTTGATTGGAAGTTTTATCCATGCTAGTTACATTGGTAGTGATGATTGCTTGGTTTCCCCTTTGATTATTTTAATTATTCTTAATATTACTTTTCTTCTCATTGTTATCCACCTTGTTACTAACTTTAATGTTCAGGTGGAGGACTAATTGGCTGAGAAGAAGTTTGGAAATTTAAAACCAAAGAGGTTGAAAATAACCAAACTGGTAAACCAAAGGTAACTCATTAAACACCCTTGAGAATTTTGTAAATTGTTAAACTGGTAAACCAATGGTAAATTGTTAAATCATTAAAAACCCTAGGCCATTTACACATTAACACTCTAGTAAACACCCTCAAGCATTTTTCTATTTTATTCTCCAATTATATCACATTATAAATGGTAATCTTACACATCCTTAGAGATATACCCCTTTCAACGTAAATCGTGTATACTTTCCTGTAAACTTTTCTGAACAATGTAAATTTAAATTTAAAATTTAAATATTCTACAATTTCAATGTAAACCTCCATTTACAACTTAAGCATTGTAAAATTTCAATTTAGTCCAAATTAGAAAAATTACTTAGCCCAAAATGAACAGAGGGGACCCGATTTACTCTACAAAAGATGAACATTTAAGCCCATAAGGTGATGGGGATGTGATGTAGAAAACATATACATGGGTCACCCTCGTAAAAAGGACAAAATGAGGACTATACACTATATTCAAGGAGATTATATAATGGAGGACATGGGTAGAAGCATGCATAATATATATGTAACATTGGACAAAAATGATGGTGATTGTCAAGAATATATAATTGAAGTTAAAGATAAAGTAAATAAATAAAAAATTCCAATTTGAATTTATTTTGAAGCTAACCATAACGATATTCATCCTAAAATTTCTTAAATATTGATTTAAAGAGAACAAAGTATTGCACGACTTTGTTAGTTCAGTTAGTTATAGGAGCTAAAAGAAGAATTAATATGAATTGGTTGAGCATGATTTTGGAAATCACATCAATGATTTCATATGATTTCTTAAATGGCATGGAGTGGTTGGAAAATGACTATGTAGTCCTAAATTATTATTATTTTAAAGAACATACCTACATTAGAAAAGAAGAGTAACAAGACAAGCGAATGGAATTCTGAGTGCATGCAATTGAATAAAAAAATTAGAAAAGAATGCAAAATTTATGTATCTAACACAATAGAGGAAAGTAAGGATGTAATACTTGTTAGCGCGAAACATCAAAACCAAAATCATGCTAGTGCATTCCCACCAGCATACCAACATGCCTCATTACACTTATGTATTTTATCACACTGCCTTAAATATTATCGCAAGAATTCTCGATCGACTGCATTTAATGTGCATGTTTCCCATCACACGTACGATAGTTTTATCTATAGGATGAGGTCGTGATAAATTTTAAATTTCTTTCTTTTTGGGTGAGCATCTAACTTATCTTTTCGAGATAGCATAATATTTCATGATCTACCGTTGTAGATATCACTACCACTAGGAGCTGAGGAGTCACACTAAGCACTAGTAGGTCACCATGCCCGACCTTTCATTTTGTCTACCACTTAATCTTCCACAACCCTCCATCATCTAACCCATGGCCTTCATATATACCTTTATCATTTTCTAAATTTCTAAATTTGTCTCATTTAATATCTTTCATCTAAACTCTCTCTTGTCCTCCACTACTGAACACAACCATCTTTTTTATTATTCCTTTTCATTGACCCCATAGTGTAGGTTGATTTATGTGTTCACACAAAAACTCCCCTTCTACTTCACCTCTTCTGTCACAATGTTTTTAGCAATAGAGAAAAGGTTTCTAGTAGGAAAATAACCCTTCCTTGTGTAATGGTTCCCACAAAACAAGTTATTTTACTACACTTTTCTCCATTGTCACCATTCTTCCTCAATCCTACAACATATTTTTCCTCAATTCCATGCACTACAACATCAAATTTAGCCCCTAAATACCCCCTATCCTGTGCGCAAAAATGTAGTTCCCTTGTTATAGCATACCTTATTTCCTTATGAAATTGTGCCATCTCGAGGATAAACCTACATTGCTATAGTGCATTCCTTACTTAGTGTGGCCTTTCCACATGAATCGTGCAACAATTCTATAACTATCCTTTCCTTTTTTAGTGCACCATAATTTTTTATTAGTTTTATTATAACATCTTGTCATAATGAATATTTCTGAGATGCCAAGTACCATATACTTGTATTTCCTTAGCATTTCCTCATTATTGGGAGTTATGGCTTTGCCCAAAAAAAAAATATTAGTAAGGATATTATCGAATGGAGTGAAGAAGGGGAGCTCAAAAGTGCTATAACCTTAGCTCCCATATTCATAGACACAACTTGATAGATAAAAAAAAGAGTATAATGACTTGCTCTGATATCTATTAATCGCTTGCTTGCAAAAATGTTCTTGAAGATGAAGAGGGCATTGAACTATATGACAATGTTGAGAACTCTTGGCTACAAAAATTAGAAACACGCCCTATAATTTAGTCATGTGTTGAAACTATTGAATGGATAATTAAGTGCATAGATGTAGATGGTATTAATATTTGAGATACCCATGTCTTACTTGCAACAATTTACATATATCCGCACATTGGTAGAAATATTCAAGTAAGTTCCAACACCAATATTATGGTATCTACAAGATAAAATTTCTTAGAAAGGCATATAATATGGTGGAAATGATTTTTTATAGATTTTATGTGAAATAGAATCGAAATGATTTAAATATAATTGGGTACCAATGGTGTACACTTGTGCCCAAGGTGGGATTATATTTAATTGGGAAACTATTTTCACATTCTCCATGACAACAAATGTAAAAAGAGTCGAAAAGCCAACATAGGGAAAACAACCTGAATTTTATATGGAATCATATATTTGGATTCCATATGCACAAGATGTTAATTTGAGGCATTAGGGTGGAGGTGGAGGTGGAGGACGAATATGATATCCTGCAAATCAACTCCAATCAAAGGAAGTGACCATATTACTTCAAGGGGTGCCCCTAGGAATCATAGAACAAGTCTGATTCCTTTGCAAACAACATGGGGATTGAGTCTCAATAAATATTCATAAAATATAATATCAGTAAAACCGTTGCCCTATTGAAAGAATGAAGTTTTAATACGAATTTTCCAAATGTGGCCTTTTTCTTGAATTCTGGAAAAATCAGTATTTTTAACAAACTACCTCCAAAGAACCCTTCATATCTTCTTAACCATTATGAATTCTGTAAAATGGCCCACATGTTACTCAATTTCCTATGTGGGGAAAAAAAACCCGTGTTTTGTAATTTTAATATTCACTACGATCGGCGTGGAAATAGAGGAGGAAATAGTCAATCTGGAAACTGCTAGCTAGGCATTTTCTAGAATTTTTGAAAAATTAGTCTTTTTCATAAAATTTCTTCAAAGACTAGTGCATAAAATTTTGAATAATTCAAATCTTAGGAAACGAATTTTGTTCTAGATAGCGGGTTATATTTTTTGAAAAATCTATTTTCTTGGATTTTCGTGATTCACCTCCATCTGCACGAAACCCGAGGTCAAACCTCACGGTTTATAAATTATATGGATTGTGATTAGATTTATTAATTTTCTCCTAGATGTTGCTTGTAGAATTTTTCCATATCATAGTCTGCCTCCAAATTCCATTGATAATTGGAAGGGGTTTAAGAAAATTTTTCTTGAAAAACTAGGCAATCTCAACATGGATCATAAATAAAAAGTGAAATATTTCAATAAGAGGTTTAGTCATATTTTGAATAAATTCAAAGTAAACACAAAACCTCAAGATTCAATCACCATCGATTACTACACATCTATCTTGCCAACAAGGATTGCACAACTTTGAAGAGAGCTCTGAAATAAACTCTTGTATAGAATTATGAAGAGGCAATCACAGTTGCAAAGGAATTGCATGTGATTGCGGTCATCATAGATCATGAACAGGATAAAGACTCCAAGTAGATGATCAAAAGGTCTTAGGCCTCCATAAGAAAGCCCAAGGAGAAATAATTTATCGATCTTGAGAGCTTGACCTGCACCATCAAGATTTGAAAACTAAGTTGGTAGAATTGAAACAAAGGTCAAGCAAGGCCACCAAGAGTAGCAAGCCTCCAAGTTAAAATTTCTGAGAAGGACTACCAACTTTGGTAGAAACAACAACCAACTGGCCAAGTCTACACAAATATAGAACATTATGCTGAATTTTAAGAGTATGGGCATGGAAAAGTACTATTCATTTCACTAAGAATATCATTCAGAAATACATGCCCACTATGGAACCACACTATGAATGTTCTTGTTTTGGATTTTAATGACACAATATTTTATGATGAGAAGATAGATCCTATAGAAGAAAAGGAAGAGAATGCTATGAACAAATAAAATTTAAGCATAGGGAATGTGGTGAACACATTTAGTTGTGTGCTCGTAAATGCAAAGAGCATTGTTAAAAAACAACCATTGAGTGATGCCTCGACCCAAAAGCAAAACATATGGTATAATTTGAAAAGACAAGGGCTAGCCATAGACCAAGAGTTGACGAAGAAAAAATTGAAAAAGCATTGCATCATCTTTTGTTCCACACCCAACACTTAAGCTCGCTCTCCCTAGTTAAGAACTAAATGTAGAGAAAAAATCCAAAACTTATGGTACTTTAAAGAAAAACGATATACAATTATTACACAATATTCCATTCCTTATGAAATTGTGCCATCTCAAGGCTGAACCTACACTGCTATAGTGCATTCGTTACTTAGTTTGGCCTTTCCACATGACTCATGCAACAATTCTATAACTATCCTTTCCTTTTTTTGTGCACCATAATTTTTTATTAGTTTTATTATAACATCTTGTCATAATGAATATTTCTGAGATGCCAAGTACCATATACTTGTATTTCCTTAGTATTTCCTCATTATTGGGAGTTATGGATTTGCCCAGAAAAAAATATTAGTGAGGGTATTATCGAATGCAGTGAATAAGGGGCACTAAAAAGTGCTATAACCTTAGTTCCCATATTCATAGACACAACTTGATAGATAAAAAAAAGAGTATGATGACTTGCTCTGATATCTATTAATCACTTGCTCGAAAAAATGTTCTTGAAGATGAAGAGGGCATTGAACTGTATGACAATGTTGAGAACTCTTGGCTACAAAAATTAGAAACACGCCCTATCATTCATTCATGTGTTGAAACTATTGAATGGATAATTAAGTGCATAGATGCAGATGGTATTACTATTTGAGATACCCATGTCTTACTTGCAGCAATTTACATATATCCCCACATTGGTATAAATATCCGAGTAAGTTCCAGCACCAATATTATGGTATCTACAAGACAAATTTTCTTAGAAAGGCATATAATATGGTGGAAATGATTTTTTACAGATTGTATGTGAGACAAAATCGAAATTATTTAAATATACATTACAAGAAAAAGGGACGTTGGTGAGGGTCATGCTTGTGACAGATCTTTAAGGTCCATCACCAATGTCACATATGGTGATGGTCCTTAAAAAAACGTCGCTGTAAGTTTATATAGTGATGGTCCTTTAAGGTTCATCACCAAAGCCCTTTTCAATGACAATTTTAGTGATGGTCGTTAAAGGCCCATCACTAATTCTCTCTTTGGTGACACTTCTAGTGACAAAATTTTAATGACCCTCACCAATGCTCTTTTTGTTACTTTTGGTGATGGTCAAAAAATGTTCATCATCATTTATCATTCCAATGAGTTTTTGATGATGCTATGTGCCTGTTAATATATTTTTTTTTCAAAATATAATGATTTAAGACCATTATTGTGGAGTGATTTTTTATAATATGCCCAATGCCATAATGGTTAAATTCAGTCAATTTGTTAAGAATTAGTTAGTGTGTATCATTTCCCTCAAGTAATGGCTAGTCAAATAGAGTTTTCCTATGAGTCAACACGTGATTCATATCTATCAAGTTTATTATCTAGAAAATTCCCTTTAGATAAAGTTCCACTAGTGTGTGTAGGAAATATATTATTTAATACTTAATCAAACTATGTCAATTCTATTAATGAGAAATACCTAACACTCCTCATTAATTTGGGCACACCTTAAATTAATGCTTTGGCATACAGTAACATTTCTTAGCACCTCGCATGTCTTGGAACATCTTTGTACCTAGAACATATTGTCATGACACTAACACCCAAGCACATGGTGGCATGTGCTAGCACAACTTAGAACTCTCCTAGCATGTGTTAGCATGCATGTAGTCCCTAGCATTCCCTGTAACACCTTGGTTGCAATATGCATTGACATACATTGGCACTTGGCACACAATGGCACTTGGAATGTATTGGGACCTATTATTAGTGTGCCTAGCATGCCCTTTTGAAAAAGATAAAGTCTCGACTTATTAACCCTCTTATGTGTTAATTTCCTTGCATTTTAGCTTGGTTCGTCCTTTTGTTACCTTGACACTTCTTGACACATATTAACATACCCTGGCACCCTACACATCCTTAGCACTTGGCATGTACTGGCATATCTTGGCACTATTTGGCACATATAATTAGCACATGTTAGAACTCCCTAGCACAATTTGGAACTTATTGACATGCATTTATATTCCCTAGCATGCCTTGTCAATGCTTAACATACCTTGTCACTCCCTCCTTGGCATGACAACTAGCACTCATTAACACTTGTACTTGGCACACGTTCCTCACATTCATTACCTTCCATGAATTTTGACCTAGTGCTCCCTTAATGTTTTGTCCTAGTACTCGTTAACACTCCTCAACATTCATTATCACTCTCTAGCACACCTTAACACTTTTCAACATGCCCTTCCACTTCATAGCACACATAACACTCATTGACACATATTGGCACTTGGAAAGTCTTAGCATGTATGTAATACGTTGAGATGCCTTGGTATGATTTGGCATGGTTTAATATTAAATTTATTTGAGATAAATTGTTGGAAAGTATATGAGAAACAACAAATGAATACCTCACACTTAGAATGCACTAAGAATTTTCACTTGGCACTTATTGGCACCTAGTGTTGGTGTGCCTAGCATGCTCCTCTAGGAAAAGGTAAATTGATGACTTATTAACCCTCTTATGTGTTCATTTCCTTGTAGTTTAACTTGTTTCTCTCTTTTGTCAGCTTGATAGTCCATGGCATAGATTTCTACACCCTTGCACATCTTGGCATGCCTTATCACTTGGCATATCTTAACATGTTTTAACATGCCTTCACACTATCTGGCACATATTAGCATTCCCTACCACACCTTAGCACTCATGTCCTCACAACTAGCCTTTACATTTTTTCACAACTTGGGAACCCAATCAAATCCTTGGCCACTACAGTTCATGTGACAACATTGGCTTGCTTCAACCACAACAACTTGACCAATTGCACCTACTACAAGTAGATTGTGCCTTGTTCACCTAAGAACCGCCTATAAATCATCTTATGCCACTCATGTCCAAGTGAAACTTGTCACACTTAACTAGTTACCAAGATAAGGATCACATGATCTAGCCATGGCCGTAAAACAACTCAGAAAGATAGGTTACACAAGAAATATTTCACATGTATATTCAGTTCATATAAACGGTAGAACATTCACTGAGATTTTGTAAGAACCACAAGATGCACAGGGCACACAAGATATAAGCTGACACAAGCCGAGTGCCCCAAAACTTATACACAACAATGTACAATATGCAATTATCTAGAATATTTTAAAACATGAGCATGTAGCCAAAGTGTGCCACTTATCATAAAAAAAAATAGCTAAAGGCAAAACAATGTTGTGCCTAGCACAAAGTGATCTCCCTTTGTCTAAAACTACTACGTAGACAGAAAACCGTAGGCTTGCCTCCTGTAAATCCTATTCTAAACTTCTCTTAACACATCTCATCCTTAGAACACTTGAATTCGCTGACACTCCCTGGCACATATGCTTATTCATTCCTCTCCATGCATTTTGACCTAGTTATCCCTTGATATGCCCCAACACTCTAGTTCAACCTGCATTGACATTGTCCGACATGTGTTAGCATGCCTTTTCTTTCCTTTTCATGCCTTGACCCTCCCTAGCTATCATTCCCTCACAAATACCCTTACTTAATTTGCAACTTGGGAACCCAACCAAGCCCTCGCTTGACTACAAAAGCTTGACCAAGTTACAGCTATTACAACTAGACTATGTTGTTTAATTGTGTAGCTTGAGAGGTACTCCACAAGCCTAGTGAGATGGGTTTGTGTGAGTTTGGTCACAAAAGGCTTTGTGGTCAAAGAAGCCAAGAAAAGGGATTTTGGACCCAAGATGGGGTTTAAAATCTAAAAGAAAATTAAAAATGAAAATTCATATTTGCTAAGGTCTAAGTGGATAAAACCGTAAGTTCTAGAGGGTTCTTAAGAGGTCTAGGAAAAACTATTTAAGGAGTCCTTAGGATGAAGGAAAGAAAATCAAGTGAGAAGGAGCTCATTTGATCAAGGGGGCGAAGAGAGATGTAGTCCTAAAGAGGCCATGATCATTAGGATATCTAGCATTCATTAAGATTCCTTGGTATGATTTGGCATGGTTTAATATTAAAGCTATTTGAAATAAATTATTGGAAAGTAGAAGAGAAGTAACAAAGGATAATTTGGCACTTAGAATGCACTAACACTTGGCACTTGACACTTGTTTCCACCTAGTGTTGGTGTGCATAACATGCCCCTCCTAGAATATGTAAATTGATGAATTATTAACCCTACGATGTGTTCATTTCCTTGTAGTTTAACTTGTTTCTCCTTTTTTTTGCCTTGATATTCCCTGGCATGTATTATCACACCCTTGCACATCTTGGCATGCCTTAGCACTTGACACATCTTAGCATATTTGACATGCCTTCAAACTATCTGGCACATGTTAGCATTCCTAGCATGCCTTGGCACTCATGCCCTCACAACTAGCCTTACATTTTTTCACGAATTGGGAACCCAATCAAGTCCTTAGCTACTACAGTTCATGTGACATTGGTATGCTTCATCTGTAACAACTTGATCAATTGCACCTACTACAAGTATATTGTGACACTTGTTCACCTAAGAACTGCCCATACCTCATCTTAGGCCACTCATGTCTAAGCTAAACTTTTCACACTTAAGAACTTACAAAGACAAGGATCACATCTAGCCATGGCAATAAAACAACTAAGAAACATAGCCTACATAGGAAATATTTCACATGTTTGTCCAGTTCATATAAACAATAGAGCATTAACTGAGATTTTGCAAGAACCACAAGATAGACAAGACACACAAGATATAAGTCATCACAAGTCGAGTGCCCCAAAAATTATACAAAACAATGTACAATATGAAATTGTCTAAAATAGTTTAAAACATGAGCATTTGGACAAAGTGTGCCATATGTCATATAAAAATAATAGATAAAGGAAAAATAGTGTTGTGCCCAACACAAACTCTCCCTTTATTTAAAACTGCTTTGTCGAGCCGCTTATCGCAATCGTAGGCTTGCCTCTTGCAAATCCTATTATGAACTTCTTCTAACACACTTCATCCTTGGAATACTTGAATTCATTGACACTCCCTGACACACACTCTTATTTATTCATTTCCATGAATTTTGACCTTATGATGCCTCGACACTCCTTAACACTCCTAAACATGCATTGAAATTGTCCAACATGTGTTAGCACGCCTTTCCATTCCTTGGCATGCCCTAACCCTTCCTAGTTATCAAGCCCTCACAACTACCCTTACTTAATTTTCAACTTGAGAACCCAACCAAGTCCTCGTTTGACTATAGGAGCTTGACACAGTTACAATTACTACAACTAGACTATGTTATTGAAGTGTGTATCTTGGGAGGTACTCCACAAGCCTGGTGAGATGGGTTTGTGTGATTTTGGCCACAAAAGGATTTGTGGGAAAATAAACCAAGAGAAGGGGCTTTGGACCCGAGATGGGGTTTAAAATATACAATAAAATTAAAAAGAAAAAATAATATTTACTAAGGTCTAAGTAGATAAATTTCGTAAGTTCTAGAGCATTCTTAAGAGGCCTAGCTAGGAAAATATATTTAAGGAGGCCTTACTATGAAGGCAAGAACATCAAGTGAGAAGGAGCTCATTTGATCAAGGAGGCCAAGAGAGATGTAATCCTAAAGTAGGTCGAGTTAGAGGGCTTAGTAAGCATTTCTAAAGGGAGGCTATGATCATCCACCAAGAGTAACATCATCATGCGAGGGTTCACAAGAATGTCACATACCTTAATGGGTTCGAGATAGGAATTAGGATGGCATATTGTTGTTTCTCTTATGGAAAATCAATCTCAAGAGAGGCGAGTTGTGAGAATTTGGGCATGTGATTTTAGTGTTGTTTCTGTATTAAGGCCGCATCAAATTTTGAAATAGTAGAGAGGGTTGAGACCCTACCTTGTGGTGGTTACTAGGTTGCAATGTCTGTGATAAAGACCAACATAAATGGAGGAGGGTCTGCACTAGAATTTATGGCTAGAATAGAAGTAGTCACATGTGTAATATTGACTGAGGTAACTGTAGTTTGAAGGTTGTAGAGATATAAAATTCAGGTTAAGATTCAGTCAAAGAAATTACCAGAATCTATGGATCCATATGAGATAGTCTAAGTCTCTTATGGAGGAAAGAGTTATAATTTTTTCTATGGGTTGATATGGTTTGTTCTAAAGCAATTAGAATAGAAGTATAATTCCCTGTTTAGGGAGGTTTCCTAGCATGCTCAATCCACAAGGTATGCCATTAAGACTATGACAAATATACATAGAAGAAGAGAGGTTGTGACCCTTAGAGAGAGGTTTATCTCTACAATATATACCATGAATTTGGAAGATGGTTTGCAGAAGTATGTGCAGAGATAGCAAATCCAAAGGAAGGTGGAACCTAAGTAGAATATGGAGCAGAAGAAATGTGCCATATGAGGAATGGATTGAAATGAAGAGGAGTTGGTTTTTTTGGACTGTCCATAGAGTTTTGGACAAAGATCTGAAGCAGCCCATAAACAGTTAGTCAATGGACTGTTAGTGGATGATTTGTGACCCTAGTTCAGTCATCTACAAATTGTTAGAAGGATGATAAGATGAGTAGTTCAAATTTGTTCATAGATTGGACAAAAATGAAATTGGTACACAAGAATATTGATTTTGAGAGGACTCAAATCACTATTAGGTGGAATATTTGAAGAGCCCTAGATGAGGGCAGTGTTTTGGGCACTAGATCAGTAAAATAATTTACTGTGGTTGGGAAAATTGATGGCATTCCAAGTACAATTGGAGGGTTGTTATGTTTGTTAATGAAGGTTTTCATTGATGTCAATATCATACTTTTTGTGATAGACAATTATTTTGATGTGTGATGTTACCTAAATTTTCATTGATCATAATACCCTAATGATGATTCCTTGAACTAACCACGAAGATGCCCTAGATCTCGGATGATGTCCTTACCCTTAATAAGGAATTCTAAAGATGCCATGTCAATCATGTGCCTATGATTGATGCTCATATGGATCTAGCCTTTAAGTTCCAATAATGTATCTAATATACAAGCCTTGATGAGTTATGGAGGACTATACATGAATGACCTTACATTGATGAAATATAAATCTCATGATGGGCTCTCTCGATGGAAATTAATGGATGTTGCATTATGACATGGTTGGTAACATGATTGATGCTACACTATCACACATAAGGACATACATAATTATGGCATGGAAAATGATGGGAGATATGACATGAATGACCTCACCATACTTGATGACATATAATGACATTGTTGGATACATGACAATGGAGAAGACATTAATGACCTCTTGCTGTCCTAATAAACTTATGTCCTAAAAAGTCCATAAAATTATAAAGAAAAATATTTTTTGATATCTTGAAGACATCATTTTAAAATGGCTCCTTCGCCATCTTAAATATGACCCCTTCCTCTTTCCATCGAGCCCTCATATGCCCAAAAAATCCCCGTGGTTAGAAAGATATTGATTTTTGAAGTTGTGCAATAATTGTTTTTTTAGCCGACTTGTCCTAGCTCCCAATGTCGACCCGCCTTAGTGATGTGTCTCCTCATGCAAAACCAGTATAAATACATGTCATATAAATTCAGAGATAAAAGTTACAGAACAACAAGGAGGCTGAGATGACATAAAAGAAGATTGTTTGGGCAATATTTTGTTATGGTTTGTGGGTCTTGAGCACATGTTTCTAGCGAATAATTTAGACAATAATTCATCTGAGATAATTGCAGATCCAAAGTAGAAAAACAAAAGAGAAAAGGAGGTTATGGTGGACGTCTGAATAATTTAACTCAAACTGTCTGTGGTTTGGACCATACTAAAATCTGTGGACATGTATCATCTATGGAAGCTCGGACCTCCAGTAAACTTGACACTTGTTAAAATTTGTTTGTGGGTGTGCAGAAATTGAAAACAATAACCTGTGACAAGTCTCTTTAGGAAGGAAAACCACCAGTGATAAAGAAAAAATATAATTTTTGGAAGAAACTTGGACCTGTAGCTTATCTCTTGGACCAACATTTGACTTTAGTCTCGGTCCTATAGCAACTAGTGGAGGAATAACAATTACAGTCACATGTGGTCACAAAATTGTTGGGGAAGCTCATTAAAATCTCGATTCTTTGTCAGCCTGGACATATATCACAACTTGGAAACCTTGAGGACAATTGCCTAAGATACCTTAGACCTGTAGCTTATCTTTTTTGTGGATAGTCATGTGGATTAACCAATTGGATTGGATTTGTGGGCATTGCCAAAGGACAATGACAGGCTTTTAGAGAACTTGTGTTGAGCTGCCTTTGTGACACTTTGGAGCATCTTTAGAATTATTTTTGAAGCAACATTAACATCACATCTTGAAGATATTTTAACATTGAGAGAAGTATATTAGGCATAGTTTGGTGCATACTTCTTGGTAGAATTGATATGCATCTTGAAGCAGATTTGGAGTTGTCTTGAGATATTCTTGAAGACATCTTGAAGCACCTATTGAAGAACTTGTGAAGAAATACCTTGTTGGAAAATTAAAGTGAAGACTCCCTTGAGAAGTTCTTGAAGAAGTCCTTGAATAAGTTTAGACTAGGTGAAGAACTTGGTCTACCAATTGAAGACATCTTGAAGGTACCCCTGGAGATCATGATATATCGATGATGTCATTGTGAAGTAACCTTCGAGATCTTTGTTTGGGTATGATAGAGAGCAGTGGTGACACCTTCTAAAAAGAAAAGGTTGTCATTGATGATGTGATGTGGATACTAAGTGTGATTGGGCTCATTGAAGAAGACATTGGGATCCGTGAAGAATAACCAAACACATCTGGATGAAATGAAGCTAAGGGTTGGAGACTAAGAGGTTGGAGCTTTGTAGAGACAAGGTTGGTGCCTTGGAAGATAGGGTTGGAGCCCTAAAGGATATGAGTCCTCAAGAGACCAGGCTGGAGCGTGTACTAGAGATAGGGTTGGAGCCTTAAAGGTTGGAGCCTGTACTAGAGATAGGGTTGGAGACCTAGAGGTTGTAGCCTCAAAGTGACAAGGTTAGTGATTTGGGAAGATAGGGTTGGAGCCGTAGAGGTTAGAGCCCAGTGAAGACCAAGTTGGTGCTTGGCATAGTATAGGTTGGTGCCTGGAAGGATTGAAGATTGGTGTCTTCATCTAGGGTTGGAGCTTTATACTATTGTATTGGATTTATTGTAAAGAAGAGATTAATAAAAATATTTATTCTTATTGTTCATTTTGTGTTCTAATTATAAGAGATATAAACTGGTAAAAGTAACAATTGAAAATAAATACTGATTCACCGCCCTCTCAGTATTTCCAAAAATTGGAATTAGAGGCAGTATCTTCATTCAAAGCCTAACAGCTTGAAGGTTGATCATAGAACACAAATGGCAAAGCCAGGGAATAAAGGCTCCAAAGCATGTGAAAATGTCCCTTCCTTAGTTAAGAATTCAGATGTAAATTAGGTCAACAAAGCTCCATTGTTCAATGGAAATTTTGATATATGGGAGGCAAGAATGAGGAATTTCTTGAAGACACAATGAATTGAATTTTGAAAATCACTGATTATTGATGACATGATGGACGAAAAATCCAAGGAGCATAATAAAAGAGCAATGAAGGAAATTTTTAATGGGTTTCCAAATTCTGTGAAGGCCAATTTTGAAAAAATTTCGTTAGCAAAAGTCATATGGGACAAACTTCATGATCTTCACTCAAAAGAAGCATTGACAATGATCTCTAGTCAATAATATGATGGAAAACAAGAAATAAGTCCACAATCCATTAAGGAAGCTGAAGATAAGAGAGATTCCAACAAGGCTAAAGAATACTTATAATATGAAAAGAACAAAGAATACTTTGAAGAAGATCTCCCAAATAAACTTATGGCTTCCATGGAAGAGATTAACAGGTTGAAAAAGGGAAATGAGGAACTTAATAAGAAAGCGTAAGTTGGTGACAAAAACAAGAAAAGGAAGGAAGTTGACCTTGTCAAGATTCAAGCTTAAGAAAGAGATGAAGAGCTCGCCAAACTCAAGGAGGAATTTCCTTAAAACAAACGAAAGCATCATGAAGAAGTCATATCCATGACAAATCAATTGGATAAGGCAAAGAAAAGGGAAGAAACTGTCAAGCCACCTTAAACAAATTTGAAGCAGAGATTGGTCAATACAAGGAAGAGGTCTCCTTTCTTAGATCTCAACTAGAAGAAGCAAGAAAACAAGCGCAAGGAACCAAGAAGGTGATGGAAACTTTGGCATTCATAGAAGGACAAGTTGATGAAGCAGAAAAGAAGATAAATACAATGATATGCCAACTAGAAGAAAAGGATGAAGAAATATTCAAACTAAAATTAGTCATCAATCTTCTCAAGGCTTAAACATGTGAAGCTACAAGAATAAAAGAAGAAATGGAGAGCAGTATAGAAAATGAGAATGAAGAAATACTCATAATGAAATCAAATATCATCTCCCTTAAAATTGAATCACACGAAGCAACAATGATGATGGAAGAAATGAAGAAGCAACTACTCGTGAAAGATGAAGATTGTGAACTTTCTAGCATGTGTTAACACTTTCTGGGATTCCTTGCACACCTTGAAACTCCCTAGTTGTCATGCCCTCATAGGTAGCCTTACGTTTTTGTGACTTGGGAACCCAACCAAGTCATTGAAAAAATAGTGTTGTGTCTAGCCCAAAGTATCCCTTTGTCTGAAAATTCTTTGTCTATCCCCTTATCACAATCATAGGCTTGCCTCCTGCAAGTCCTATTATGAAATTATCCTAACACACTTCATCCATGGGACACCTAGAATTCACTGACACTCCCTAGCATACACTCTTATTTGTTCGTTTCCACACACTTTGAAATATTTCTCCCTTGTAATGCCCTGACTCTCCCCAACACTCCTTGGTATGCATTGACAAGTCTATTTGGCATGTGTTAGCACACCTTTTTTTTCCACTTTCCTTACATAGCCTCCCTTCAAGGGCATCCTCATAGGAAAAAATCATTGTTGAAATATTACGACAACATCTATTGGAAAATAACCATCTTATCCCCTATAGCCCTTAATACCTTCTCAATGCATAATTGAAATGGTAGACTGATAACTAGACCCAAATATAGATCTCAATGTTCAAGGCAAAACCCAAATAGAAAGAATCACACCATGGATTAAGCATTGGTAAAATCAATGACCCCCTTTCAAGATTATGACCTTGTTTTTACCATTCTCAAATTTTAGATTTGAAACCCACATTAAGAAGGGGATATTTTCACCTTAGTGTTTGCAAGTTGTGCCTAACATCTATCTATCCAATGGACTAGCTTGGATATTGGATATGTTGGGTGTTGGATTTCTAGAGTACCCAATCAATTCTTTTGAGGCCAAATCCCTAGCTCCAACTAAAATTTAGTCATATTGAAGAGGCAACTTGAAAAATCCTGCTAATAGGAGACATTTTTCCTTCCTTTTGATTGATTTACAATAAACCTTAATGGTTCTCCTTTCTTATCTACCTTTTCCATTCTCCAAAAAAAAATCATTAATTTTATATCATAAAAACTTTATATAGGTAAGCATTACAATCATTTACCTCAACTCATGGGGTACCTTTACACCTCAACCCATGGAAGTGGACCTAATTCCATGGTACAACCCATCACACTCTAAGATGGTTTTAATTGTCTCCTCAAAGTTAGGGCATACTACACCTTACAATGCCAAATGGCTAAGCCATCTTAAACTTGTGTTAGTTTTACCTTAATGGAACACATTCTAGCTAGTGATCATAAAAAATAATGCACAAACACCACTAATGCACACCAAAAGTCCAAGATACCCATAGATGTGGCCTGCTTTTAGACTACATGACCATAAAATGCACCTTCAACTTTGGATGTCCCAAAACAGTAATATCCTAACCCAATATGGCCTATATTTTATATTTATGTAATTAACTCCTTATCAAATCCTTGCACCTCACTAACACTCCATGACAAATCTACTCCAATGGTCACCTTCCAAGTTCGAACACATCTTTTTTCAACACGACAAAATCACTTGTATATGTTGCAACAACCTTTCCAACTTCTTTAGTGGGTCACACATATATTTCACATTTCTTCTTCATCTTGCGAAGTGGTAGTGCTAAGGTGAGGGTATCAACTTTGATCAAGGAATGTTCACTTAATACCATTACTAATTTCCTTCATGCAAATCTTGAAATATCTTAAGTTTGCTTCATAACTTCTCACGGTGCTTAGCTTTCTAGTTTGTACCTCTACGTGAGACTACAACCCCCCAACCTCTCTAAAATTTCCACCTCTTCAACCCTTGTTAGGGTATTCTTAGACATGCACACATGCCTCAAACAAAATGTAACACTAGCATCCATAATGTGCATGCTCGTTTCATCTTTTAATGCCTCGCTGAAACCACATTATCACATTGCTTAAAATGAAATGTTCACAACTTAAGGCAAAACACCTACTTTTCTTATGACAACCTAAACTATGCAAGTGAATTCGAGATGAATTCATTTTCTCAAGATAAAAACACATGGCCTTACAATCCCATTCACACAAAAATTTTAATATATTTAATCTAGAAAATGGTACATATGCTAGTCCTTTCAAATTTGTTACATGACTTTCAAGAAACTAATACTTGTGTTTTAACTATCAAATCCAATCACTATATAATCTTGTTATGCACGCCCACCTAATATACAAGAACAATTAAATTTTTTCAATGTAACCAAGTTAAAAACACATATTTCCTCTTTACACTTACATGTTTTCAACACAACCAAGTTAAAAAAAGTCTTACATTCAAATTCAAAAAATACATATTTACTTCCGTAAACTTTAACAACAAAAACATTACATAAAATTAATAATCTTAAAATTAAATCATTATTATAATAAATAATCCTACCCTTTCCATCACAACCAAAATCATGCACTAGCTTGTTAGTTCCTCAAATACAACAAAGATATGTAAGTGAAAATACAAAAAAAATTAAATCATTATTATTATAATAAATAACCCTACCCTTTCCACCACAACCAAAATCATGTACTATGTGACTTCCTCAAATACAACAAAGATCTTACTATGTAAGTCAAAATAAAAAATATTGTAATTATTGTTTTACAAGAAGCGAAATTTAATCATTTTTGAAAAGTTGTATTAATTTTGCATTACGAAATCCCTCCCAACGCCATTCTTTGTTTAACCAACCTCCAGAACTGGCTTTTCATAAGGAGGGTGCCAAAATGGGATTGAAGAGAGTTGCGATTTATAGTTTTACCCGCAGCAGATCCGATATCGAACCCCACCACCGGATTTTCGACAGCGCCAATGTATGTTCCATGTTCAAAATCCTCTGTATTTTTGCATCCAACTTTTGTATGTTTAGAAATTAATCTTTGTGCTTGATATTGTTACTGTTCGCAGGGATGACATTGGCATTTGATGAGTCCGATTTATCAAAATAAAGGAGCAGTAGCAGAATACCCGAATGTGAGGCTTATATGCTCAAAAGGCCAACATTGCGACCGCCAGGGCCGTTGCCAGAATCTCCGCACCTCGCTCTGCCTCAAGGGAATAGAAAAGATGCTGCAGAGCCCTGACAGCTATGTCACTATCAGTGAGTTCTTGTTCCATTTATTTATTTTTTATTTTTAGATTGTTGGAAATCCTTAAATTTTGAAAATAAGTATAATTTACTTTAAAAAAGGTATGTTTCACAAGTAGAAATTACCTAAAAAAATTGTTGATATTCTGCAAACAAACAAATACTGTGATCTGTTCACCCTTTCTCACAAACAGTGAAGCCCAACGAGCTAGATGCTTTACATAGGCCGATGCCTGCCTATGAAAGCTATCGAAAATTGGTGAATGCATTCAGGTGTCACCAATTGCCTGCTATGCAGAGATCTACTTGGCGTAGAGGTACTTGTGGCAGGCCTTTCACTGGCCAAGAGCCACTTGCTTACCTAGTCGGATACTCGTTGCTCAACCGATTGCCAAAGCTCCATAAGAGATGCATTTCCCAGTTCTAGTGCTAACACCCAAAGAAACAAAATGAAATTGAAAGGAAAGGACATTAAGCCTTAGCGCTTACAAGCAACCTGTTAGCCCTCAAAATGCATGCATTTTCAGCATATTTTTTCCAGTAGTTCATCTAATCTTAGATCAAGGAAGCAAAAAGGAGATTGGTGTAACAGTTAGGAGGACAAATTCAACATTTAGAAGCATGCATTCTCCAAAATGTTTCTAAATATTGTAATATATATACATGCAAATTATTTTTTTAATCTATTCTAAAAGGATGTTGTTCCGAGATCCTAGGTTGGACTAAGACAATGTGCATGAGCATATCTATCTTGTCAGTGATGTTAGCACAGAGTAAGAAAATACTATTTGTGTTTGTGGACCCTAGATAAGGTTTTTGGATATAGAAGCAATCATGTAGCACAAATCAACAGATTTTTTGGATACCCATTACAACATGGGTGCACAGATCAAAATGATGGTTGAAGCCTGGGAATATACATTTGCTAATTGGCGTTTGTATATCCTTCCATTGCATCATATTCATAATTATTTAATGCTTTACTTACACCTCTGTAGGTTGGTACTGTAATTGACTTCATGCCAAAATATAGCAATAGAGGTGTGAATGATACCCTATTGCTGGAAACAAGTTTGAAAATGCAATATCTGTGTGATGGATCCAGACTTTTGAAAAATGGCTGCATCATCTGCACATCAATGGCATCTAATGATATGTGGCTAATATGCTCATCCTTATCCTATTATAGAGCAATGATGAAGCATCAATAGGCATTAGCTCTAGAAGCATTATGGTATGACTGAGTTTGTAATGACACTGTCAAATATTTTCTATGGAATCTGCATAGGAGGCACAATGGGTAAACCCTCATTCCTGTAGGCACATGTGGTAGAAAGTTAGCCCTTATCAGATCCATATCTCTTGTTTCTGTAGTGCCAGCTATTGCATACTTGTTTCTGTTGAGAATTTGGAGGGCTAGAGATTAATTCAAATTCTCTTCTTGATAATTACTTATGAGCTTACTTGAGTTATTTATGTCTTCTCTTCTTTAGCTTATTTAATCTTTCATCAAGTCAATTATCAAAATACATGAGACACACAAATTATGCTCCTAGAATCAGGGGAAAATCTCTCCCTCTTCGAGAGGAAAACCCATGAGAAATTCTTTTTATAGATCTTCAAATGACAAGTACCATGACCCAGACTTAGACCCTTGACCTATGGATGCTTCCAAGACCTTGTTACTTATTCTTTGTCGATCTTCCATGCTGATCTTTCTTTCTTGCACTAGTTTGTATTGTCCTTTCTTTTATTAACTGCAGAGATTTACCTTGCTCTCTTTTATTATCCAGCAATGACCCTTAATTTTCACATCCACTTAAGACCTTCATACTGCAGACCTGATTATGTCATAGACAGTAGGTGCATATTAGTGAGATTTCCCGAATATCTTATTCCAAACTTGACAACAACATACATACATTCATCCGCATCATGGTAATCCACACACATCATGGTGATCTGTTGAACTTAACACTGTTCCATTTCAAAGAAAATGACACTTATATATTGCACTTTTAAACAGAGGAATCCACAAACTTCATCTTTAGAAATCCATTTTTATAACTTCAAGAAATCCACATTTTATTTCTCCTTAAATCTGCATATATATCACTCCTGAAGTTATCCGCAATTTGCTTCAGGTTAGTTGCACTTCTGCTTCAGTCAATGGTGGCATTTCTGTTCTAGAGACTGCAACTCTTTATTATATTTCTGGTTATCAAGTATATATGCCTCCTTTTCAAACTTAATTCTCCATTAGATGTTGTCAAAGGTTCGCATTCCAGCTCACATATATCTGCACTGTATTACTAAGAAAATCTGCACTTAGTCACATATGTAGTTTGCATTGTATCTTTGAAAAGGCCGCATTTCTATTTCTGAGATTCACCAGAAATCTTACTCAAATAAACTACACAGGTGTGTATATATATATAGTGCACTTGTCAAGTCTTTTAGGCCGACCATACAGTTAGCTAGAAGGCCGACTTCTCAACTGATAATTAGGTCGACGTGTAGCTGCATATAAGCTGACTTTTATCATCCATCTCCAGCGTTGAGTTGAGTCAGTTTCAAGCCATCCTTTTGCGAATTCTTTTGCAAGGCCTTGGAGCATCTCTTTTGAATAGATCCTTCATATATAAATGATACTTAATTACATTTTTATCTAGAAGACAAAGCCTTAGATAAACATCAAGAAGAAGTCTATTTAACTTATAATAAAATCTTGCTCATGAAACCCACGAAGCAAGTACAAAATACATTTTATTACCTTTATCTTCTTCTTTACATAAAATACATAATTACATAGTCAATATAAAGACTGACCTAGTTACACTTTTCAACACTCCCTCTTAACTAGGGAGGTATTCATACAGGTACATGGTCACTTTCAAACTGAAGAATCTCATAAGAAGAATCGGATTGGTAATCGCATCTATATAGCATCATATCAACCAACATTGTCCTAGTGTAAGGCCTTGACTAACAACCCCATCTCTCAACGAGACAATGGGCTACAATGTTGGCGAGACACATGACTTATAGACACCAAAGTCATTGTCTCTCCAAGGTACACACCCCACCTAGGTGTTCCCAGAGTATGACCTTCTTGGATTATTCTTCTCTTGGGTAGCCAGCCCTCAAAGAATATCGATCCTTTACTACTCTTATATTGAATGCCCGATCTCATTCTCAAAGAGTATCTGATTCCAGATGATTACCCCATCCTCTATTTTGTCTTCCAGGTGAAGACCAAAATGATGTGTCTATCCATTCTCTTCACATGGCCTTCACTAAGACTTACGACTGTTAGTCCTGGTCTAATGCATGCACATGAAATAGATAATTACATACGTCACTCCCTCTTAACATAGGAAGGACATACTTCAAGTTTCTTCCAAGCAAGAAACTTACCACCAGGCTCCCTATCAACCAGGGTCCTGTCGCAGCAATCCAACTACTCATGAAGAATTCCTCCCCTCGATGTCATGGATTTTGATATTGAGGAATATTCAACTTTTGGCTTCATAGGGCATAGATCATCCGATCATCCATCACTTTCAGTCACGATTCATGTCCACTATCAGAAAGTGATTCATCAGTCTTTCTCATCTGGTCCATCGTAATGTCATGATTCTTTCCTTCGAATCATCTCCAAGGATCATACAAAATTTCTCATGATTAGAAGCCCTGCACAAATTCATACAGATAAACATAGACATATGAACTTTTAAAACCAAAGTTACCTCAGTGATGACCTTTCACCATGATATGTTCCTATCAGCATCAACATCCTTTATTCATATTGCCACATCTCCTAATGATATGTTTTGTTAATGGTCTTCTTCTTTACTAGACTTCTGTCAAAGTCTACATATCTTCCCAGGAGATCTCCTAGTCACATATTTTTGGCTTCCGGATGATAACTACCTTTAGATATGGTTGCATTTCATGATGTCTTCCTTTCTGCACATTCTTCATTCCCAGGAACTTACAAATTTTCCAGTTCCTTGTTCATATACAACCAACTCATATTCCATGAGGATATATATATGTTGATTTTATCTGTCAGTGCATCGAGAGATACTCCTCCGTAGATCATACTTCTAAATGCAAAAGTTTATTACCTACAACCATATGACATGAATTCATAGTATCCAGTGTCAGCATATAAATATGTACATACCTCATACCTTTTTTTTTCTTGAGTCATCCTGTAGTAGGTTTTCTAGAATGAAGAGATTCATTCCCTTGACTTTCTCCATCAATATGTCATCTGAATTTTGTTTCCATGATGACCCTTGATCTTGATGACTACCTTCCATTAGTAATGTTATTAGAGAGGATTTCCTGGAGCTATTTCACCAGGAGCTCCTACCATTCTTCTATTAGGATGTTGCACTGCTTCCTATCTTACAACCAACATAAATCACTTAAAGGAGAAGATGATCTCAATCATAGTGGAGATCCCTTGCTTCTTCTTTCTTATATTACTTTGCATCAAGTTCTTCCCTCATTTCAGAGACATGGGCTTCTTCCCTATTTCTCTTGTGCTTTTCAGATTAAGGAAAATTTCTATTATAATGCCGAAGTTCATCACATCTAAAGCATCGTGCTTTGTCCATATTTCTTCTTCTACTCTGAGGACCAAACTTATCGAATCTTCCTTTCTTCCTGGACATGGCTGCAAAGGCTTGATTCCCTTCACTTGATTCTATATCAACTTTGGTTTTCAGTCTTTTTTCCTCTATTTTACATAGAGACCCTAGATTGTGGAATGGTGCGGCTTCGTTCTTCCCGAATAAGCATAAAGTTAAGTTTCCCTATTCTTCTAGTAGAGCATTTAGCACCACTGTAGTCCTCTCAGTGTCATATATTACTTCTCCCAGTTCCTGTAATTGATCTCAAAGAGAGTGCTTCTCCTGCAATACTCACAGAGAATAGCTCCACCAATTTCTCATATATTCCTTTTGATAATTCTAGATTTGGTACATCAGAGATGAGAGATTCTTTTATGGATTTTGTAAAAATCCTTTGGGCTCTTATATCTCCTTCCATGTATTTGGTATGACTTCATTGTCCTTGTATTCTATGTAGGAAAGTTTGAAACCCTAACCAGTTTGTTGCTTTCTTTGCAAAGAAGACATTTTGATAGATTCATATGAAGTCATAAATATACTTACTTGAGTAGATGCTTTTCTTCTTCTATCAGCTTTCTTGTTGAAGATGATGGCAGGAACTCCCTCTTAAACTTATTTCAAAGTACATGATCTTGGATCCTACTTGCTGTGTGGATTATTTGAAAGTCTTCTTGAGATGGTTTGAGGATTTCCTTGATTTGAATTTTCACCCAAACATTAAATTTTGCTTCCTTGAGTGTCACTCTGTCAAGCCATCCTTGTGTTCAGCATAGCTCTGAAACCATGTTGAGAATTTGGAGGCCTGGAGATCAATTTAAATTCTCTTCTTGATAATTACTTGTGAGCTTACTTAAGTTATTTATGTCTTCTCTTATTTAGCTTATTTAATACTTTATCAAGTCAATTATCAAAATACACAAGACACACAAATTAGGCTCCTAGAGCCAGGGAAAAACCTCTCCCTCTTGGTGAGGAAAACCCACGATAAATTCTTCTTATAGATCTTCAAATGACAAGTACCATGACCCAGACTTAGTCCTTTGACCTATGGATGCTTCCAATACCTTGTTACTTCTTCTTTGTCGATATTCCATGCTGATCTTTCTTTCTTGCACCAGTCTGTACTGTCCTTTCTTTTATTAACTGTGAGAGGGAAGGTAAATCATCCTTCCTCCCTTTTCTTATCTTGCAGTGAACCTTAATTTTCACATCCACTTCAGACCTTCATACTGCAGACCTGATTCTGTCATAGACAGGAGGTGCATATTAGTGATATTTCCCAAATCTCTTATTCCAGACTTGACAGCAACATACATACATTCATCCGCATCATGGTAATCCACATACATCATGGTGATATGCTGAACTTAACACTGTTCCATTTCAGAGAAAACAACACTTATATAGTGCACTTTTAAAAAGAGGAATCCGCAAACTTCAGCTTCAGAAATATGTTTTTATAACTTCAATAAATCCACATTTTATATCTCCTTAAATCTTCATATATATCACTCCTGAATTTATCTGCAATTTGCTTCAGGTTATCTACACTTCTGCTTCAGTCAATGGTGGCATTTCTATTCTAGAGACCTCAACTCTTTATTATATTTCTTGTCATCAAGTATATACGCCTCCTTTTCAAACTTAAGTCTCCATTAGATGATATCAAAGGTTCGCATTCCAGCTCAGATATATCCACACTATATTACTAAGAAAATCCGCACTTAGTCACATATGTAGTCCGCACTGTATCTCTAAAAAGCCCACATTTCTATTTCTGAGATTCACCAAAAATCTTACTCAAGTAAACCGCAAAGGTGTGTATATATATAGTGCACTTGTCAAGTGTTTTAGGCCAACCATACAGTCAGCTAGAAGGCTGACTTCTCAGCTGATAATTGGGCCGATGTGTAGCTGCATATAAGCTGACTTTTATCATCCATCTCCAGCGTTGAGTTGAGTCAGTTTCAAGAAATTCTTTTACGAATTATTTTGCAAGGTCTTGGAGAATCTCTTTTGACTAGATCCTTCATATATAAGTGACACTTAATTACATTTTTATCGAGAAGACAAAGCCCTAGATAGAAATCAAGAAGAAGTCTATTTAACTTATAATAAAATCTTGCTCATGAAACCCATGAAGCAAGTACAAAATACAATTTATTACCTTTGTCTTCTTCTTCACATAAAATAAATAATTACATAGTGAATATGAAGACCGACCTTGTTACACTTTTCAACAATTTCCACTAGGGAGGAATCTAATCGTTGTGACTGTTTGGTAGCATAGAAAGCATGAATAGTAACTTTATTACTTCGGGACGCTCAACTCTTTATAGGCCAGATTTTGTAGCAGAAAAACAATGCATTTGCTATGAAGATTAGACCTCTAGCACGATTAGGAGACATATAACAACAACAATTTATTGAGACAACATTAAAATTCAGAATGCAGGAGACTATAGGGATATGATGATGTGGCTACAATTTGCGAATCAGTTTGTGGGAAGATCCTATAGATTGTTTTGATCATCAAAACAATAGCTGAAAGGTATGCCTTTAGATCTATAAAACTAAGTTATTTTTCCATCTTGGAGAATGCCTTGCCTGGAATAATGTTTTTTTAAAATAAAAAAATCAAGAAAACATTCCAGATTGAGAGATCTAAGGACCCCTTAACTCATCCATCACACAAATCCCTAGGATGAACTCTCTTACTATGCAATTTATTTCAGGCAATATGACACAATCAATGGCAAATTTTAAGGTGGAAAAAGAGTGCATTATTAAGGTAGGTTATCTAAAATCTTTGTGTGGTTTATAGAGTTTGGAATATAAGCTCATACTTTGATGAAACTCCCCACCAAAAAATGGAGTTGTCTAACAACCCTTGATCTTTCTTGCACATATCTACAGGAGTTGTGTATCTCTCTCTTGACCTTCCTTACCAGCTAGCTGTAGATGATGTCCACTTAACTTGTGGTTGTAGACAAGCCATGGAATCCCTACCAAAAAATGGAGTTGTCTTAACAGCTTTTGATCTACCTTACACATATCTACATGAGTATCTTTTAGTAGTACTCCCACTTTGAGTTGTGTATCTATTAGAAGTTTCATGGAGTTTGTTAGCCTTATTTTGAGTGCTCCACTATGAAGAAAAGTAGTGTGTGGAGCCCTTTGGCATGGTCAACATGTGAATTTTTTAGGAGCTCTAAGGAGATGAGAACCCCCTTTTTTGTGGTTTATCCTTACAAAAATCATGCCCAACTTCTGCGAATTATTATAGAATTCCTAATCTACTGAATTTAGGTTCTCCATGTATAGGGGCATCACTAGAGATAACTACCAAAAGAAATGGTTTGAGTAGAAGTTATTTTTCCATTGGAGATGTGGCAATCTCGCAGGTATATCTTTGTGTGCAAATGACCAGTTTTCTCCAGAATTTATATTGTTGGTTTCCTTTTCTCTCAAATTATATTATCCTTCAGTGTTCAGTTATTCTTATTTGGTACAAATGAGTTGGACTAGTGTAAGGGTTGAAGTTGATCTAGTGGCTTTCAAAAGCATTTGCACTTGATTCTTATCCAAATACACGAGTCACACCATGTTGAAATTCAAGTGTTTTTTTCTCCTTAACAATCCAGTCATACTCTTAGAGCAGTATTGGTTCTATGATCCTTTGCCAAAGTGCTCCCAAGTATCATTTCATCTAACATGAAAGCTGATGAATACCCTTAAAGAGAAGTAGGTGCTCCATACTAAAGGTCTTGATACTTCTTTATGTTCCATACTCATGAATATAACAAAGGGAATATCTTGACAAACAGCTTCATTTCCAGGATGTCCTCTGCTACCAAGAAAAGTGCCTAGAATGGACCCTTTCACGTCCAGGATGTCCTCTACTACTAAGAAAAGTTCCTAGAATGGATCATTTTCTAATGTAGCAAACCTCTATGCTAAATGTCACACACTTCTGAGGGAAGAGTTGCTCCTAAGAAGGTGTCTCCATTGTTCTCCATGCTACCCAAAACAAAGATCTCCAAGGTTACTTCATGATGACTAATGCGTCATGGTCTTCCACATTATCTCCATCACCTTCAAGGTGTCTTCAATTGGCATCCCAAGTTCTACACCTGCTCTGAGACTCTTCAAAGGCTTATTCAAGAACTCCCCAAGAAAGTGTTCACAAGGTGCTTCAAGAGTGTCTTCACATGGTGCTCCAAATATTTCAATATTTGGTCAACAATCTACTCTAATATGCCCATTGTCAAGATCTTCTTCACTTGTACACCCTTTCAAGTTCATTGTTCATTAATGCTCATTCATTATTCTTCATAGGACTGAAATCCAAGCATGTGGTCCATGTTTTGATGCCCGAGCCTAAAGTGGACTTGAGCCTTCAAACCTTGATGTAAAGCTGGGTCAATGATATACATTTGTATCACAAGTATATCTAATAGGTGAATTATCTCAAGTCTTCCACCAATTTACCGAGTCTGAGATTGTTTTTTATGTTAGGGCATGAAGAGCCTTCACTATCACACTTAGCACAGTCACAGTAGTAAGTCTGAGCTTGTTAAGATTCCAAGAGATATGAGTTGTGTTGTTTCCAAGGTGTATATATCTATTTATAGCCTTTGCAATGCTACAAAATATTGTCCCTTTTCAATTCCAAGGTCTTACAAGTATGATATAACACACTGCCCACCAGTCTTAAGCTTAGCCTTCTCAAGTGACTAACACAGGTCCAAGCTCTTGTAAGAAGCAGCTACATGACTGTGGTATGAGCCTCCAAGCTACAATTTCTTTTCTTTTTACACACAGGTCAAGGTATCAAGATAGCTAATCATAGCTTATTGTTCACAAGTTATCACAGGTCTGAGCTGAAGACACGAGCTAATATGACACTTCACTACCTTCAACACCAAGTTCGAACTAGTTCACATAGTGTTGTGCCTTTTTAACAATTATCCTAGGCTTATTACAATTGAAAAGAAGTTATGTTGCTGCCTACCAAGGTGTCCTACAACAGCCTACTTTAGTTGATAAATAATCCTGTCCTTAATCCAAACCAAAAGATTCCTGTCCTCGCTGTGCTGTCCCTTGACCGAAATTTGGTGAGATAAATGAAAGACAGTGCTTGCATTTATATGAATTCAACACTAGAATGAAGGGACACATCCTTTGGAATTGAGGCCAACATGAGAGGCCTTAGCACAGGTTGGTTTAAGGACCAGATAAATACCCTTAACTTGTAAAATATATATCTCCCAAAATATTTGGAGTTTCGGGCCAAGTAAGAGCTCATTGGAAAGAGGAAAAATACTCTTTAAGATGGTCTAGGCCCCATTGAGAAAATATGCCTCTAAGGTGGAAAAAAATATTTTTCTTTGTGAATTTCCTTAAATTTTATGCATAAAATTTTTGGGACAGCACGAGGAGTGTTTGGGATAGTATGGCTTCTCCATTTTTTGGCTTCTTCATCATCATAGGATCATGTAGGATATCCATGCCATCCAATAATAGTGCAGTGATATGTCACCAACCATAGTGCAACTTTTATTAATTTTCCATTAGGAGATTTCCAAGTCCTTCATGTCTGTCTCCAATCATTGTCCATGTCATTAAGACCTTCATCAAGTGCCATCACCTATGACATCATCAAGTGTGGTAATTCATGTATAGTCCTTCAATATCAAGGGTAAGGACATCATCTGAGTTCTAGGCTTCTTCATCAAGAGTAATAACGTCATCATCATTTCTAGTTCATGGTTAGTTTAAGCATCTAGGAAAAGACTTCTTCTTAGTGGCTTGACATCATAATGGCATCATTAATAGCTTGTAATATTCATTAATGACATCCTTATCAAACAAGAGGGACTTGTCACCATGAGCAAGGACATCATCATTCTATGCATCACAATAATATTTTCCATCCCATTAATGTTATATTGACATCAATGACAACCTTGTTTAACATCTATAACAATCTATTACAGAATTGGTCTAGAGTGAGGACAAGTGGAATTGGAAAGGTATATCTCTCCTGACCTTCCTTACCAGCTAGCTATAGATGATGTCCACTTAACCTGTGCTTGTAGACAAGCCATGGAGTCCCTACCAAAAAATGGAGTTATCTTCACAACCCTTGATCTACCTTGCACGTATCTACATGAGTATCTTTTAGCAGTACTCCCACTTTGAGTTGTGTATCTATTACAAGTTTGATGGAGTTTGTTAGCCTTATTTAGAGTGCTCCACTATGAAGACAATTAGTGTGTGGAGCCCTTCAGCATGGTTAACATGTGCATTTTGTAGGAGTTCTAAGGAGATGAGAACCCATGGCAACAAATGACACATTGGCACATTCTCCAATGCCAAAGAGAACCCTAGATTGAGGGACATCCTTCTTTTTAGGACAACGGTTTTATAAATTAATACTAATATACCTACTCTGTGGTTCTACTTGTAGTTCTCAAGACTTCAGAAGCCTCGTATCTATGGTTTATCCTTACAAAGATCATGCCCAACCTCTCTGAATTATTATAGCATTCCTAATCTATTGAATTTAGGTTCTCCATGTATAAGGGCATCACTAGAGATAATTACCAAAATAAATGATTTGAGTAGAAGTTCCTTTTTCATTGGAGATGTGGCAGCCTGGCAGGTATATCTTTGTGTGCAAATGCCCAGATTTCTCCAGAATTTATATTGTTGGTTTCCTTTGCTCTCAGATTATATTATCCTCTAGTGTTCAGTTATTCATATTTGGTACAAATGAGTTGGACTAGTGTAATGGTTGAAGCTGCTCTAGTGGGCCTCAAAATAATATGAAGTTTAGTCTTATCCAAAGATAAAAATCACACCATGTTGCAATTCAAGTGTTTTTGCTCCTTAATAGTCCAGTCATACTCTCAGAGCAGTATTGGTTCTATGATACTTTGCTCCCAATTATCATTTCTTCTAACATTAAAACTAATGGATACCCTTAAAGAGAAGTAGGTGCTCCATGCTCAAGGTCTTGATACTTATTTATGTTCCATACTCATGAATATAAAAAAGGGAATATCTTGACAAATAGCTTCATTTCGAGAATGTCCTCTGTTTCCAAGAAAAGTGCCCAGAATGTACCCTTTCATGTCCAGGATGTCCTCTACTACTAAGAAAAGTGCCCAGAATGAACCCTTTCCTAATGTAACAAACCACTATGCTAACTGTCACACACTTCTTAGGGAAGAGTTGCTCAAAAAAAGTTAGAAATATCCACAAAGGGTGGATCCCCCTGAAATATGTGCAAGAAATTTAAATATTGTCTATAACAGACTATTACAAAATGGGTTTAGAGTGAGGACAAGTGGAATTGGCAAGGTATCTCTCCCCTGACATTCCTTACTAGATAGCTGTAGATTATTTCCACTTAACCTGTGGTTTTATACAAGCCATGGATGTAGCTATTGTAGTCTAGGGCTGTAAAGATGCAAACATTTTGTTGCCAAGACCAAGGTATCCACTTTATGAAGCATTGCTGGCATACAATATCATTGAAGCTAGGCAATATAATTTTAATTATAGAAAGGTATTGGGAAGTTAATTTAGAGCACTTTGAAATAGTAGCTAAGATGAACACAATAGTAATCATTCTTGTCAATCCCAATAACCCTTGGGGTGTTTTTTTCAATCTTGAGCAGTTATCCAAGGTTGTAGAGATGGTAAACAAGTTAAGCTTGTCAATAATTTTTGAGGGAGTATATGCACTTAAAATCTGCCCAGTGGCTGGTACCTATCTGGTAACTTAAAACAAGATGAAAACATGATTCAAGTCGGCCTCAAAGTCTGATTTTGTTTTCAATAGTAATTTCCCATAATACAGATAGGAAACTAGGATGATAATGGGAGTATTCCAGGAAGCTCAGATTTAAGTTCTGTTCCTGATTTTTTTCCTACATTTTACCCTTGATGTCTGGATTTATATGGACATTGGGACTATTTTGTTACACTGATGCCTTGATGACAAGTTATACAGTTTTAACTTGTTTAAATTAATAATGCCCCATGTTAGCTATCGCTGAAAAAAAGGTCATTGAAGGATTCAAGCTGGTGAGGACCTCCATAGTAGCAGTTTTGAACTACAACACATTGATGTAATCTAAACCTCATTACTAATTTATTGATTGGGCTATCCATAATTTTTCTTCAAAATCATTGATAGCCTAAGAGAGGCTATTTATGAAAGGAACTCCTTTGGAAATGAAAGGTTAAGACCTTGAATGCATTTATTTGGCAAGGTGCAATGCTTAATACTGCTTGCAACGTTTTGGCCCACATAAAGTGGGATTGTTTCATCAAATAAAACATTCTTTCTGTTCTCCCAAATTGTGTAAGTAGTGGTATTTTGGGATATTTCTTTTAGTCTCCTGGCTTGATTGAACCTTCTCAACCTCTCTTTCAAATTATAACAGATTTGGGAACAAAAAAAATCTCTAAAATATAGATTTTCTTGGAATGTTTTCATTTTTAAGTCTTCTATATTAGAAGCTTAAAACCATCCGTCCCATAGCATTTGGGTTTAATTGCATCCCCAAAATACTATATCAACTAGATGGAGTGCTCCTTAAGAAAGGCTTGGTAAAGCCTCAAAATTTTTCAAAGTAGAAATATTTGTCATGAATTGTTTCTCCAATGTGAAACAGTGCAACTACCTCAATAAATAAATAAATAATCTTTGAGGTAGTTACAATTCCTCAAGACTTGTCCAAGGAAAGAGTTAACAACTATGAATTAATTAATCTTCCACCAACCTCACATGAGTAAATCCCAAGCAACCAACTGCATGGTTGAATGTGCAAAATGAAGTAGTTAAATCCCAAAATAGTAAGTGGGCAACCTCAAACAAAACAAATCCAGGGAGAAAAGGGTGAAATATGGGTTTGACAATGCCAAAACTCCATGGAATAAATAAGTATTCACCTTAAAGAATAGTAAGAAGTGACTCCACAATTTTACCCTACAAGTATATGTTCCAAATTTAGTAAGATGACTAAGTAATGTGCCACCTTCCCTTTGCAAGTGTGAAAAAATTTTCCACGGTCATTGGACCAAAAATATTGTGTATTTTTTTTTATTTTGTGCTTGCATTTATTTCTCATATCAGCTAAAACTAAATGGTAGAGGTAACTCAAATGTGTTTCAAATAAATTGCATTCAAAATTTTTACATCAGACTTACTGGTTTGGGACTGTGGGAATCAAATTTATGAAAAAACATTGAAACTGCGGTGAGCTACCAGCTAGCAAAAATTTCTACATGTATACCTAAATATTATAAGAACCCACTCTGAATTGGCCCATGGAAATGTGAAGAGCATACACCCAATGACAAGTAGCACCAACATCCTCTGCAGTGCCAATCAACTCCACAATGGTATCAAACGATCAACTCTAGATAACATTGAATCTACAAATGTAGCTCCAAAACTAAGGCCAACATTTGATATAAGTTTTTGCTTGAGCAAGATGCTCAAGAACAATGGAGAGAAAAATAATTAACTTCAATTTTGAAGTGAAGTCCTATTTTGTCCTTTAGTCTATTTTATTGCTTAGTGTTGTTTCTCTTATTAGCACTGTTATGAAAGCACATATAGTCAAAGGAGTTATTTGCTCAAAAAGCATAGCTTGCTTCTTAAGTAGTATAAAGGGTCATAAAGTTATGTTGAAAGGCCATGATTAAGAAGTCATGTTTATAAAGTCATCATTGTAGCGAGTTGGGACAATTTTCCCAACCTTCATCTCACCAAGGCCTTGATTAGTACAAGAGACCTCTGTTTTTGTCAAACTGAGTTAGCATTACGAGTGGAGGCATCATTGCTAACATTTTGCTTCAACCTCCGTTCTATTAATCACCTATACATATAAATATAAAATTATGCTTGATAAAATGATTTCATCCTTTGTCAAACTGCGTTAGAATTATGAGTAGAGGCATCATTGCTGGCCATTTACTTATACCTCCATTCTATTAATTACTTATACTTATAAATGTAAAATTTTGCTTGATAAATATGGTTTCACCCTTTGTACTCTCTTCTCTTGAATTTTTTTTTATGTGTTTTCCTTTTCATTTGAGTCAAGTTCACATTGTTGAGGCATTTCATTGTCATCACTCTAAACTAATAGCCATAAAGAAAATCATTCTCAACACCCTCTTAAAGGAATTCTTGCAAGGTGATACTTGTGTCATTCAAGACTCTAACAATTTCTAGTTGGTGATCTACTGACTAAGATACCCATCCATCAAAACAAACCATCCTTATGAATGTATTCATGCATAAAAACTTATAATTAACAAGCAATGGATTCTCATAACACATAATGATGTTATAAACATTAACTTGTACAACATTAACATTAACTTTTAAACAACGCATCCACATGGAAGGAAATGAAATCCACATTCCAAAGTGAGAACATAAAAACCACAATCAATCAAGCTACCTTGTTCCCGTAATTTCCATGAACTGCTGGACTTTGTCTCGGTGTCCTCTACCTAGCTTATGTTGTGGGGTAAAAAATAAAAGTGAGAAAACCCAATGGAGAATATCTTCAATTAAGAACTGCAGAAGTTCACTTTTAACAGAAAGAAAAATTCAGCTAAAGTATACCTTACTACCTTTATATTGTTGCATCAACTTTTAGCCCATGATCAAACATGACTTTGTCTAATTAGACAAACCAACTTACTAATGAGCTTTATGTCCTAAGTGTACAGATTAAGTTATCAAATTTGGTTTGGTCTTGAATATAAAAAATTAGTTAGTTGTTTTGGAGAGTGAAATGAAGAATGTGGGCATTTAATGTATAGTCCGGTATAATGGACAGGCCAGGGTTTTAAACAGAGTTTGAGTCCCATATAAAGGATTGCACTAAGAATGGAGGTATTGAGTGTTGGTGGTTATCAATTAGATACAAAGCAACAGACAACTTCAAGATATTGATATTGGGCCTGCAGATGATCATTTGAAGGAGATATTCCAGCTGTTCAAAGTCATTTATTTTATTCTCTTTTTTGGAGAATTGAATCAAGAAGTAGATCAGCTGTCAAAAGAGGCTCAATTTTTTCCAACAGGTCTTTATTTCTTTCGATGAAATGAAGGACAATGTTTCTTCATTGTCTATTTCAGCACTCTACAACTACTTATCTTGCTTGTTATGTGCTTATATAGTTTCGGACCACTAAAGGCCCAGTCGCTCGAGTTGTAGCATTGTTTTTGGACTTTGGAGGCCATTAAAAGCCTCATTGCAGCATTTTTTTTGGACTCTAGAAACCATTTAGAGCCTTATTGGTTATGTATTTTGTCGATGATATCATTGATATGTATTTCACTTGGTGCCATTTTGATATATTCACCCTTACATTGTATATAGATGAGAAGACTTTCTATATTTTTCCTCTAATGGTTTGGAATCATGGTTTATAATCTTAAATTTTTCTTTTGTCATTAAAAATTAACTATTTCATATATTTTTTCCAATTCTAGTTTATTAAACCCGGTTCTATCTTAGTTTGATCTAGTTTTGGTTGGAATCATGGTTAGATAGGTGGTCAGTTCGTATTTTTAAAACTATTCTCATAGTAGATAAGATATTGAAAGATAAAGTACTACTTGGTATTTACCTCTCCCAAAATGTAACAGAACCATTGAAGGAGGAGCAAAGCAAGCTTTAAATAAAATCTTCAATGAAGAAAAGTAAACAGACATGCTTGATGTTTCTAGTCCTTAACGGAGATTTCTAAAGAAAATTTTCATTCTCTAAGATGAGTCCATACACCAATTATTTTCTAAGGAATACGTCTTGTGGAAGTCCAAATGATTCTTCCCCATATTCGTAGATGACATCTCTAGTAAACCTGTTGGTGTAGACTAGTGAAACTTACCTTGGTGGATTTGAACTAGACACCTACTAGCACTAAACTAGTATAATGGCCAACAACTTTGGCGATAACTGGTTGAGCTTACCTCTTAGACTGATTTTGTGCACCATTTATAGAACAAATAAGAATTTTCACTCGTAGTGCAGAAAGTGTCCTGAAAACAAAATAATTTCTTGGGCTGATATCTTCTCAATAAGCCAAATTTTCTTATAGTATTTTTATTTGGGAAAATATGTGCTTCTTCTGTCAGCAATCTTGCATATTATGTTTTATTTCATAGAAATTTGCTTGAATGTGGAATTGTGTATCCTATAATTGTCAATGTAAAGGAACAATATGAATATGTTGGGTGTTTGACTCTGGTTTTGCAGCTTGAGAAGAACATTTGGCTCATTGCACTAGCAACAAGTTGGACTAAACATGTAGATGATTGGTACCTTCAATTTTCTGCTAGTCATAAAGGCACAAGTTCTGTTATATCAACTGCAAAACGAAGAGGTAATGGAAAGCAACCTCAAAAAAACGATGCTCCATAGTGATTGATGGTTACTCCAAAGGATGCTAGAGCTTTGAAGATTTTTTATTGGTGTAAAGGTGGAAGGTTCTCCACACAAGTAGTTTAGTTACCATGTGCAATAACAAAGTAAGCTGGATGATGAGGTGTGTGATTTTCTGTACATTGATTAGTACATTATAATTGACATTAATAATATTATCTCATCTTATTTCACTCTAATGTTACCAAAATTTGTTTCATTCCAAAGGGATTAAGGAGAATACCTGGAATTTTTATGTATAAGGTTGTGATATCCCTAGAAGAAGTAGACATTATACTTGGACGGAAGATGCTGAAAGTTCTAGGACTGTGTCACTGCATACACTTCAGGTTTGTCTGTATTTCTTTTGTATTTAGTTGATCTAAATAATTTTACATATACATGCAAACGGTTAAGGAAGTTAAGATCTGAAATTATTTCATTTATAACTTGTGGAACACATTCATAGGTTAGGTATATTGATGCTTATATCAAATGGAAAGATATTGTATACCCATAAGATCATTGTCCTAATTGTAAGGCTATGGAAAAAGAGGGTGTTTATTTTAGGAATGCTACCTTTTGTGGGAAAATATATGAAGGTGGTGAGGCTAAGAATTTATTGGACATTTGAAACCTATAAGACATTCCTATCTATGATGTCAAACATGGTAGAAAATTTGAAGAGACTGAAGGTAGTGTATTCCATGTTTCCTTCGATCTATTCATATATATTTGTTCCCTTTCATTATAATTTGATGACTATGCGATGTGTTGAGGTTTTCTATTAATTTTTTGATTAATAAATAATGTTTGGCTTGAAGAAGGTTCATGTTAGAAACGATTCTAGTTTGAAGCAAGTTTATGTTAGCAATGGGTATGTGAAGAAGGAAGTGACCAGGTGCAATACAACAACAATATAGATGTTGGCCTACTTGTTAGCCTCAGTATGTCCTAAAAGGAGTCTGATTCCCATCAGTCACATGGATTATTCATCCTTCAAGTGCTTCAAGAAGTTAATCAATGTAGAGGACACCATCATAGAATCCATAAGTAGCTACAAGTATAACCATTCTGCTCCTCATGGTTTACTCTAAACTAGCAGGTATTTCTCACCTTTGTATTTTAATCATTCATATGTTGCATCTTGTGCTTTGGGATTCTTCATTGGTAGTCATGTGGAAACATTGTATGAACCCATCACAACTACACTAATTATAAATGCTAATGAAAGCAGAGTATGGATTCTAACTCACTATTGTTGTGCACAATAATCCCATGAATATTATTACCAACAATACCAATTCTAACTACTGAAAAAGATAGAGGATGGAATATTAACTTATGTAGTGGAACACCACTTAATTCTCGTTTTACCTTTCCAAATATTTTATGAAAAAACTTTGATTAAGAGTATCTATTCAGCCAAATTTTCCCAACTTTGGCACCCCTGCAAGTGAGACATCCCACAGTCCCCTAGGGGATGATTAAGATTATATATTCAACCAAATTTTCCCCAGAATATCACTTACCCAAGTGAGACAATGCACCAAGGAAAATTAAGAGTATCTATTGAGCCAAATTTACCTTAATACTCGCACCTACCTAGGTGAGAAAGCCCACTAAGGATCGATTAAGTAAGAGTATCTATTCAACCAAGTTTTTCGAGGGAATTTCACCTGACCAGGTGAGATAGTCCATTAGGAGAAATTAAGAATATCTACTCAACTAAATTTTCCAAATACTTTCACCTAACCAGGTGAGCTAGCCCAATAGGGGCAGTCAAGAACATCTACTCAGCTAAATTTTCCCAAGACTTGCATGTACCCATGGGACTGTGGATAAGGAACAATTACACCCTTGTTTCACCACCCATCCAAACGTATATTGACTTGATTTTGTATCTCAGTATTCAATTGATGCATTTTAACTAAATATTCCTCTTCTATTTTTCCTATAGTCGGCGAAATTTCTGGTATAGGGTTTGGAAGTCGGATGAAAATTTGATAAAAGTAACTAGAACCTTCCCATGGGACATCCTGCTAGGGCGATTAAGATTATCTATTCATAAAAATTTTCCCAAGACTTCCAGCTACCCAATTGAGAAGGCCCACTAGGGACGAACCTACTAAGGCAATTGAGAATATCTATTTAGAAAAATTTGTCCAAGACATGCAACTACCCAGGTGAAATAGCTCACTGGAGACAAACATGTTTAGGGGAATTTGAAATTTGGTTGAAGGAATAAAAACGCCCCTGTTTTACCAACCAACCAAACCCCATTCAACTTGTCTTTGACTTTGTGTGTGTATGTGTTTTTATTTTCAACTCTTTCTCTCTTTCTACTTCTTGTGTGTGCTCTTGGAAAAGTTGACACAAGTTCAAACCCACTGGAACCATCCATGCAAATTTTGTACTATCCCCATAGCCAAGAACATATTGTACCAGAGTCAGAGAACTAGGATATATATCTTTTCCATGTCTATATTTTACATTCACATATGGTCATTGATTCAATTTGTTGTTGGTTATCAAATTCACTACTACAATATAGAGTCAAATACTGAAAGAGTTTGGCTATGGAAACTAGATCATTTATCACCTAACCAGCTCAACTTGTTTTTTTTTTGGTTTCCTAGACTATTAGAAGTGCCTACAAGTCTCATGGCAACAATGAGTGGTATCGTTGCATTTCAAGGCTATACAGAACCCCCTAAAGACAGGGCTTGAGTATGGGAATAAAATAGTTAATCACCTAGACAACTTAATTCACTAAGATGCTAATTTTTTTTAATCTCCTACAAAATGCGTGATGGTTTTTTGTATTAGGGAAATAATATGTTGTCACTTTTTGTTTTAAATCACCATGAAAATGGTCATTAAATTTACGAAAGGGTTCAAAGTTATGCCGCTTTGTAATATCAGTTTTCTAATGCAAGCCAGGTTCCAAAAAGTTTTTTTATACTGCAAAATAGAGGCAACATTATCAATGGGAAATAACTAATCATTTTTCAAGTCCCTCAAAGTGTTTTAAGGTCTACTCCCATTTTCCCTTGCCAATAATTTTTTTAGTCAAGGCTAAACATCTTCATAAAATTATAAATTGTCTTAGGATAAATGGGTTCTTTCAGTGGTCAGCATAACTGTAAACTGCAAATATATCACTCAAAATCCTTAGAGATGATAGGGTATATTCTCTACATATGGAAGAGAAGCTTTGAATTAAATAGAGAAGTATTCTTTTGGTCCTATAATATTCTAGAGCTTTAAAGATAGTAATATATTTACACAAGGGACATTCAAAGATAGGGAGTGTAGCAATTGTGCCCCAAAAGTCATAGAAAACACTTCCTCTTTTTGAATTTTTCTTTGACATGTACATTACTTTGCAGTTGGCTAACACTACCTATTCCATATTAGTGTAGGATACAAATATTCATAGCACAAATATACATTTAGCTGTCTTGGTTTATTCATTGGAGCATATGCATGTTTTACACAGAACAATTAAACTTAGTTCATATAGATCACAATCTCAAACTTGTTCTAAGACTTCTTATAGAATGGAATAAATGTATTCTACTTGTATGTTTGTTACTTTCCAACACTTCATTGACACCTCCAGCCAAGTTTCATAACTTCCATAACCATTAGGTAGGTACTTGCAACTTCGATGTTATTTTGCTTGTTTAGTAAAATATTTTCCAAGACTTTACAAAGTTTTATAATTTCTCGAAAGTTATATAATTTAGAATTTATAAAGTTTCAAGGTTTATTTTTTTAAGTCTAGTTCTTTAAAGGGTGTTATCTCAATGGAAGAGCACTTGCTTTACAAGCAGGAGGTTGGTGGTTCGATTCCATCGTGCCCTGATATTCATATGGAATGTTGACGAACACTCTTTTGACCATCACCAATGAGCTTATGGTGACATTTTTTGACCCTCACAAAAATATGAAATGGTGAGGGTCAACGAACGCCACCATATATATATATGCATCAATAGCGACGGCCATGAAAGGTCCATAACCATAAATCATTGTTTTTTAAATGAAATGGTGATGGTCACTATCTATCATTATAATCATTATTCGTGACGGAATTTGAATGTCACCATAACACCTATACTTTTGGTGACGCCACCTTTGGTGACGTTCAATTTTTTGGTGACGGAGGCTAAGGTCCGTCACCATTTCTCATATAAAATCATGACAGTCACTATCTGTCATTATAAATCATTATTGGTGACGAACCTTGAATGTCACCATATCACCTATACTTTTAGCGATGCCACCTTTGGTGACGGAGGCTCTTTTGACCGTCACCAATGAGCTTATGGTGACATTTTTCAACCCTCACCAATGTCCTTTTTTCTTGTAGTGATAATTGGGTACCAATGGTGTACACTTGTGCCCAAGGTAGGATTATATTTAATTGGGAAACTATTTTCACATTCTCCATGACAACAAATGTAAAAAGAGTCAAAAATCCAACATAGGGAAAACAACCTGAATTTTATATGGAATCATATATTTGGATTCCATATGCACAAGATGTTAATTTGAGGCATTAGGGTGGAGATGGAGGTGGAGGAGGAATACGATATCCTGCCAATCAACTCCAATCAAAGGAAGTGACCATATTACTTCAGGGGGTGACCCTAGGAATCAGAGAAATTCCACCTTGTGCTATAGGAATGAGAAAAATTCTCCCATATGTTGTGGGAATGGGAAGATTTCCTCCCAGTACTATGGGAATGGGTGGATTTGCCCCCTCTATCATTGGAATAAGAGGATTGTCCCCTAGCTCATTGAATCTGAATAAACGAGAAGAACCTGAGCGGTATGAATCTCACTCTCTACGGGAAATATATGATCACAAAAAAGTGGAATCAAGTCAACCATTTTCTCTACCAATGGCTAACCTGGAACAAACTCATTGGATTCACTTAAAAGTGAGTGGGATTGACTGAATATGGATTTGGATCAATCACTTCATCAACTAAAGGAGGATTGGGAGAAAGTTTTTGATAACCATATAGAAGACGAGGTTGAGAAGACATAAGGTTTTTCAACACTTTTGAGGCTTAATCCATATAATGACAAAAGTGAATAGGGTGATTATGTTCACATAACCTATAGGGAAACTTAACTTTACCATTTTTCTCGGGGATCTTATGATCACTAGTCAATGGTTTGTCACCAACTTGATATATAGAAGATGATGAAAAAGGTTGATGTGAACCTGTTTACCATACTTTTAATACCTTGGGAATTCCAGGAAAATATCTAATAAGGTGTTCACCCTTGTATAAATTTCAACGGAATTTAACTTTGCGGGGTTGTTTAGAAGGTTTCTCCATATTGGTTGCATTGGTAGAAATTTTTTCTTGGCTACCCCTTTGATTACTTTACATCTTCTTAATATTCCTTTTCTTATTCCTCTTATCCACCTAGTTACTATAAGGCTTTGACCAGACGAAGGGGAAGAAGAGGAAAAAGAAGGAACATACTAAGAAGGTAAAGGATCAACATTAGGATCAACTTGTTCAGGTGGAGGACTAAATGGTTCAAAAGAAGCTTGGACATAGAAAACCAAGGATGTTAAAATAATGAAAATGGTAAAAAAAAGGTAAATTTGAGAATGGAAAACGTTTCCATATAAAGAGCACCAATATTTTAAAAAGAAGGAAAGGGAGTAGAATTCCCATTAGAGGGGTTTCCTTGATTGGTAGACAAGGGCACTGTCACCATTAGTATCAACCTAAGATCCACTAAGGATTTTTTCCATAGTGAGGATGTTGTTTCACGATCAATTAATTTTTCTTAGAAATTAAAGAAAAAATAACGCAAAGGGGTAACTAGGCCAATAATGATTACCAAGTCACTAATAACTACAATATACCACCTTGGTAAACTAAGGATTTATTACAGGAATTGAATATCCATGAATTCTATGTTTGGTGTGAAATAGTGTAGAAATCAGTCGAATTGGTTACCTACAATGGGATAACAACCTGGTGGAGACTTCCAAAGTATGACCAAAGGTACATGTAGGTGAAATCCATAGTAGTGTTATCTAATGATTAGCCATATGATGTGAGAATTCCCATAAAATTTTCATTTGTTAAGTGCCATCTAATATCCCCACAGGTACGTGGAGAATGGTTCGATACACTTACATATGTGGAATGTGATATGACCCCCAGAATGTAACTCTGAGAAATAATGACAGCTCCTGCACTTAAATACGTCAGTACAGGTCTCTAGACTAGACCTCTAAATGTTTTAATTAATGTGACAAGTTCTCCTTAACATTCAGTCAATAAATTCGAAAGTGCTTCCTGAATTAAATTTCGGTTTACAAGGCTCACTATGAATTTCACCTGAATATCATAAATATGTAATATAGCATTAGAAAATAAAATGTTTTCTTTCAATGAAAATATAAATATGGGAGGGATAAATAAAGAATAATTCAGCATACAAAATGCATCAAATAAAATGTGCTAAGTAAATTTCCCTAATGATACTGTTCCAATTTCCTATTTCACATGCAAAACCCTAAATGCAATGGAAGATGAAAAATGATGATATTTTTCTTTTCAATCCTCTTAATCTTTGAATTAAATGAAAAATAATATTATTGCTAAATAATTGATAAAAAAAACCACAAAGAATGATGATTGTAGTATATTTTTTTTGAAATGATCAATGAGAAATAAAGAAGTTTTCCAATCACCCAACTGACAAGAACAAAGAAAAATATAAACAAATTGTTATCAAAGGCTAAGAAATCCAAAATAAAACTAGATAAAAAACCAGAGACCAAGACACACTCAGGGAAAAAATGAAAACCAGTTGGAATAAAGAAGATCAGAGATAAAGGTAAAATAACCAAATTTTTCATCTTACAGGGATCACCATAGGTGTAGAATAGGCATCAGTTCTTGACAATGCAGATGTAGAGAAGGATTATAAGCACTAAAGCACTCTATCTCCATATTGAGGGGTGTGTTGAGGAATATTAAGCTAAAATTTGTCACAAAAAACCAAAACGAGATTAAATAAGGGATTTATTGGTTTCAATCAAGGTTGAAGTGAGGCAATCAAGGTCATTTCAAGAGGTGAAAAAGGCATTAAGTAAATGAAATCACTAATGGAAGAAACTTATCTTTTACAGAGTCACCATTTTTTTGTAAAATTTATGATTGCAGAGAAAGGTTAATTCAATAGACCTTGTGGAATGGTATTGAACAACATAAGATAAATAATATAGAGTTTTCCTTACAAAATTTATAGATTGGGAAAGAGGACTACCTCGAATATGTAGCAATATTTTCTTTCCGCCTTGCTTGTAAGCTCCAATTGTATCTCCAAATTATATAATTAGAACATATACACATGACAAAAACAAGCGAAGGATCCATAACAATGAAGTAGAATAATCTAACATCTCTATTCAATGAAGCCACAAAGCAGTGAAATATATGAATGTAAACATCATACAATACATATAGGAAATCAAGGTACTCTTTGTATTAATAAAAATAGGAAAGAGTTTACAACCAAGAATAGTATTTGATGTTGTAGAGAACTTCCCAAGTTGACTTGTCCTTCCTTGCCACTAAGAACACCTCAATGTCACCCTAATCCATGAAAATGATGACATATTTAGGTTCAAGGTAGCAACATGATGTCATTATTAGTGACCAAAAGCAAATTGTGGCATTATGGATCAAAGTAAATTTATAGGAGAGGTGAGGTAGTTTGGGATTTACCATAATGGGAGTGAGATCCAAATATGTTGGGAGGATGAGCTCAAGGGATAAGAGGTGAAGTCTTGAAGGTATGATAAGATGGGATTCAAGTTTCTTATCCATGGTAAATGGTTAAAAGAACCTTTGGAAGCTTCCAGAAGAGGAAGCTTCAAAAATCCTTTTAATTGTCCTGAATTTCTAGAATCAGTGTACCTTGTAAATGGAGAAACCAACTATGATCAGTACTAGTGAAGAAGGGATAAACCAACGTTGAACGCATGTGGCCAAAAAGAAAGGGTGAAATAGGGTAAAAAAAACTGACTTTGTGCAGCTAATCCTAGAAACTCAGACATTTTGGAAAGGTCATTCTTAGGTATTTGTGAAGGGGTGATGAAAACATGTTCACGAATGTTGATTGATGTATTTTGCAAGTCTGTTGACCAGATGTGACAAAATTTCCTTTAAAACTTTTGTAGGCCATATGTATTGTCTCCCTGTTCAGGAGATGTCGCTACCCCTACTGCTACTGTAGCCCTAGAAAACTACTCACCATGTATTACTCTTCGAGGCATACCCACAAGATGAACCATTTCTGCATTTGTGTCTATTACAAAACCAACTCCAAAAATAAAATAAATGATAGATCAACACCTTAGAAATCAGCCACTTTGAGGGGGAAACCTCCTTTACATTATATAAATGAACAATTCTTGAATGATACAAATAAAAGAAACCTACTTTCTATATATATAATTCCATGGGGTAAAAATATAATCCTAGATGACCTAAAAATAATAATGTAAGGGAACAATAATAACAATATGGGGGTTACAGGTGTACAACAATAACAATAAGGGGGCTACACTAACAACAATAAGGAACTACACTAGTAATATAGGGACCTAACATGTCACTCTCCTTCAAAAAAGTGTTGTCCTGAATGCTTGAGTAGCTCTGGATGCTTCTGTATAAAATTATCATCCTCCCATGTATAATATTCAGTGGGTAATTTCTTCCACTTGATGAGATACTCTGAAAATTTTGTAGCTGACGAGTTATTTTTTTTGTGATTGCTTTAGGTTCCAATATGATGTTTCCTTCCTCATTACGTTTTGGTAATATAGTTTGAATTGGAATTTTGTCACCTATAACCTTCTTTAAGCATGAAACGTGAAAAACTGGATGCACTCGAGAAGAAGCAAGAAGCTCCAATTTGTATGCCATAGTACCAATCCACCTTGTAATGACCATAGTACTTTGGTGATAGTTTATTATCCTTCTTAGCTTGCTTGGGGGACATTTTCTGGTATGTTTATAGCGTAAAAATACCCAGTCTCCTACATCAAAACTTCTCTCGCTGCAATGTTGATATGCCTATTGTTTCATTCATTTTTGTGCCAAATTTAGGTTATCCTTTAAGAGTTGGAGAACTTGTTGTTGATGCTCGATGTGATCTTCCACTACTTGAACCTTAGAATTTTATCTTAAATATGATGTGATGGATGGTGGATGATATCCATAAAGTTCCATAAATATGGTATTTTTTGCTGCAGTATGGAAGGAAGTGTTATACCACCATTCAGCAAGAGGTAACGACTTGACCCATTGTGTTTGTTTATCAGATATAAAACAACGAAGATATCCTTCCAAACACTTCACTATCTCAGTTTTCTCATCGGATTGAAGATGATAAGATGAGCTACGAGCTAGTTTAGTACCCAAACAAGAAAATAATTCCATCCAAAAATTTCCATTAAAAATGGGATCTTTTTCACTTACAATAATCTTTGGGTTTCCGTGTATCTTTTGAATTGTTTCCATAAATGCAGTAGCAAATGCACTTTATATAAATGGATGAGATAATGCACAAAAGTGTGCATACTTTGTAATTATATCAACTACCACCATGATGACATTCTTTCCTTTGGACTTAGGTAAAACTGTGATACAATCCATTGAAATTTCCTTCCAACGTTGACTTGGAATGGATAAAGGTTGTAGAAAACCCAGGGTCTTAATTTTCTCAACTTTATTTTGCTAGAAAACAAAACATTCCACCAGAAAATTTTGAATATAAGATTAAAGGCCATCCAAAAAAAATATTTCTTCACCCTGTGGTAAGTTTTGAAAAATCATGAGTTTCCCCCTAAGGGAGAAGTGTGCAACTCCAAAAGAATATTTTGTTTTCTTTGGGAATTATTGCAAAGATATAAGTGATATTTGTACCATAAGGAATCAATTTTCCAACTACATGTTTCATATGTAATAGGATCTTGCTGCAAATTTTGAATAAGTGTCCACACTTCTTCATCCTTCTTCCATTCATCCCTTGCTTTGGTTATCCAATCTGGTTGGATAATATAAATGGCACAAAGAAATGCTTCCACCTATTCAACCTTTTTTTAGAGTGAATTTGCAAAAAAATTTAGCTTCCCTTTTTTGCAGATGATTTCAAAGTCATAACCCAACATCTTTGTGACCCATTTTTGCTTCTCTTCTGAAGATAGTCTTTGTTCCAAAAATTATTTAAGACTATCATGGTTAGTTTTTACTTGGAAGTGTCTTCCCATTAGGTAAGATTTCCATTTATTTAGTGCATGTAGTAATGCCAACATTTCCTTCTCATAAATAGCTTTCTGTAAATACTTTCCTTTGATTGGACGACTTTCAAAAGAAATGGGTCTTCCTTCTTGCATTAAAGCAACACCAATTCCATTTACCGAGGCATCACATTCCATAATAAAGGTTTTTGTGAAGTCTGGCATAGCTAAGATAGGTGCTAGGTGCATTTCCTCTTTAAGATGTTCAAAGGCCTTAGTTGCTTCAGGAGTCCATGAAAATGCATCTTTCTTCAATAATTTTGTTAGAGGTGTTGCTATTATCCCATAATTCTTAACAAAATTGTGATAATACCCTGTTAACCTGAGAAATCCTCGCAAATTCTTTATGGTTATGGGGAATTTCCACTTCTTAATGTCTTTAATTTTGTTAGGGTATACCTTAACACCCTCTAAGATACAATATGACCCAGATATTCCACCTCTTGTACTCCAAAGAAACATTTGGAGGTTTTTGCGTATAATTGTTTCTCTCAATTAGTTTGAGCACCCTGTCAACATGTTGAACATGATCCTTTCAAGACTTGTTATATATTAGTATATCACCAAAAAATACTAATAAAAATTTTCTGAGGGGTTTGAAAATGGAATTCATCAACCCTTGAAATGTAGAAGGTGTATTGGTAAGGCCAAAAGGCATGACCAAAAAATCATAATGACCCTCATGAGTTCAAAATGTTGTTTTCGAAATATCTTCATTCTTCATTGTAATTTGATGATATCCTGAACGAAGATCCAACTTGGTAAAATAAATTGCTCCATATAATTCATCCAATAATTCACCAATCACACAAATGGGAAATTTATATTTAATAGTGAGCTTATTGAGCTCCCTATAATCTAGACACATCCACCATAATCTATCCTTATTTTGCACCAATACTATTGGAGCGGAGAAAGAACTTTGACTCGGTTGAATAATACCAGACTCTAACATTTCTGAAATCATACGTTCAATTTTTCTCATTTGGACATAAGTCTATCTATAAGGCTTGATGTTTGGAGGAACACTTCCTGGAACCAAATGAATAGTGTTATGGCCTAAATCTACCTCAGGCTGAGAAAGGTAGAATCTAGGGTAACATCAAACCATGCTTAACCTGGTAGCTAGCCCTACCAGATCAGGAGAGGGCTCTCTCCTGGTCAATCTCAGCAAAAAATGATGAGTGAGGCTTGAGATGACTTGAATGAAGGCTGGTTTTAGGCTAGGTATATATGTAAAAGAGTTTGATTTTATTTTGAGGGTGTTTTTTGGATCAAACGGAAGGGAAGATTTTGGGTCTAGGGAATGAGGCCTAGTTTTTGCAGAGATCTGAATGGGGCAAGATAGGAAATTGTTTTGATGCTTTAATTTAAATGAAATGGATAGCTAAGAATGGTGAGGAGTTGAAAAGGGCAAGAGGATTTTAGGAATTCTCTTCAAGCAGTTGAAAACATAGAAAATTAAACAAAACTCAAGGTAGAGCACTGCAAATCTAATGAATTCCACCTTTATACTTGTTTGTTTAACTTAAGAAGAAATAATAAGGAATATGATACATATAAATCACTAGTAAACTTAAATTAACAGAGAGAAACACATCATAAAAAAAAAAGAGCCACATGAATCCCAAGGAGTGCTGCAAACCCTGGTCTATTCCTTTGCCAAACTGTAGAGATGAATGTACAATGATGCTCAAAGCAATCCCAAGTGTCCAACCAGGCAAATGACTGAAAAAATACAATATATAGAAAAAATTACCTCATCCCAAACCTCTAGGGGTCGATTTCAGAATTCTAGGAGTTGTTTCAACAAGATCTAAACTAAGAACTGGAAAATAGGCAGTGGAACAACTTGCCTCTATAAGATAGGAAACTGATTCATTCAGTTGCAATTCACCTTTTGATGGATGAATCTACTTCCATGAGTAAAAATTTTCCAAAATTACATCAATACCCATGAAATTAAATCAAATTACATCATGAGTTTAAATTTTGGAGATAAGAAAGTCAAACTGTCCAAAACTAGGCGAAAAACAGAGTTACTGGGTCAAAAATGAGCAAAAATCCCCAATGCGTCGCGCCAGTTTGGAGCTGATTTTGAAGGCCTTTATGGTGTCCAAATTTTCTCCAAGTGAGCTTGTTGGAAATATATTCCTGTCTACTTTCCAAAACAAGTGGAATTTCTAAATTTGGCTTCCCTTTGCCCCTCCAAAAATCATTTTTCCCAACACTGCTTCCTGTGTGTCCAAAAAAGGGCAGAAAGGTCATTTTTAGGGTGTTTTTGACCCTTTTGGAAGCCCAAAACCTATCAAAATCTCTAGGCCATGGGTAAGAATGCATTAATTTTCATGAAAAATCTAAAAATATAAAGTTTTACCCTAGAGGAGCTCCCAATCATAAGCACGCGCCACGTGGCGCGACACGTAGAGCTGAAAAATCTGTGTTTAGGCCAAAAAAAACAAAATTTGCAAAATGTGTCCAAAATTTCTTGAAATTTGAGCTGAATTTCCTCCATCATGTACCATTATGGGACAAGGAAGCCTCGGCCAAAATCTGAGGTCTATCTTTCCTTTTCCGATGCTTTGAGGCCTTCTTCAACTCTGTCATAAGAGGAATTTGTCTCCATGTTTGCTGAAGTCCGTGTTATCTAAGATGAGTTATGAGGAGTTTTAGGTGTCTTAGATCTTTCACTGCCAAGGGTATGAAAATTTATGATGGAATATTAAGGAATAGGGTAAGAGAGATTTTATGAATGTTTCTAATTGGAATTTGGGGAATTGAAGGGTTTTAGGGACAATTTTAAGACTTTTTGGGATAACAATTAGGGTTTAGGATAGTGGGATTTAAGGAATATGGAAATTATGGAATGAATGTATTAAAGTGAAGAAATAATGGACGATTCAAAAAGTGAGGGGGTGATGGAGTGGATTTGATAGAAAAAAAACAAAGACAAACTCTAAGCCATTGTTTTTTAGCACATTTGGAAGGAGGTAGGGTTTGAGATTTTACACACTAAAACACCATTAATTCTGAGAAAAAATCTTCAATTGAAATGTAAAAAATATTAAATTACTTTCACACCACATATTTGATCACATTTGGAAATTTTGGGGAAGTTTATGGTGAAATTGGGCTTGCAGCTCTATGCGCCGCGCCACAAGCCCAACGGATCGCGCCCTTTTGCAGCAGCCTTTTGGAGACCTTCCCGGCATCCAAATTGGGTGCAGGATTATCTTTTTGGAAATATTATTGAGTCTAATTTCCAAAAAAACTTGAATTTTTCAAATTTTATTTCATTTTCCCTGTCAAAAATCAAATCTCCCAAGACTGGTCAAAATGTGCAAAATGAGGCTGCCTCAAGGTAGAGTGTTGTTGCAACCAACTTTTGAAGGTCTTACTCAACTCCAAATTGAGCTCATGATAGCTCATTGGAAATATATTTGTGTCTATATATCATTTTACTCATCGCTAAAGTCATTTGGCCAACCAAGCAAGGAGAAAACTTGATTTTCCCAAGGTCACTTCAGAGGTGCATCAATTCTCCCGAGGAAAATGTATTTTTGACATTTATCTAAAACCATGACACCTGTGTAAAAAGTGAAGGAGGTTTTTCTTCCTTCGCCTATTTTTGACAAAAACCTCTCTCCGTTTTCTCAAATTCATCTTTTATTGCTCGAAAAAATCAATGGAGTAAAACCTATCCTGATGTGTGGAACAAGGGATTTTTCCAAATGAAGCGAAATGAAGGGGATAAGAGGCTTCTAAATTATTGAGAAAATTTTTGGAAGTAGGGAGGGATGTTATGAAGTAGGGGAAAGTTAAATTTCAGAGATTTAGTGAGGGGAAGGGGTCCAAAAGGGAAAAACACAGGCCTAGCCTAGAAAATTGCCAAGTTGTAGCAAGAAACTAGGGTTTGTGTGAAAATGAGGAATTTGGGGGATCTCAGTGATGGAAAGTGTTTAATAAGGTACATTAAGGATAGGGGAAGGTGTATGAACATCAGGATACTAGTTTTGCTGATGATTTTACCATCCAAGAGAAATTACCTTCAAAACCCTAGGAGAGGGAAATGAACCTTACCTAGGCACAACTGAAGCATGAACAAGGTGTAAAATGACCCAGTGGAACTTGAGATGATGATGAAAACCCTCTGAATGATGGTAGACTCAGCTGAATGGTGACATGGACCGAAATTTGGAAAAATTTTAAAGGAGTGAAAACAAACCCTAGACCTAATACCTAGTGACCAAATTTTACTTGAAGACTCACTGAAATGACAAAATTTGAACTTGACACCCTAAAATCACCTTGTAAGAGCATGTTTGATCACTGGAGGAAGGCTGAAAAGACTGAAACTAACAAATAGAATTATAATTATCACAAAAAGGTGGGATTTCTTTGGGAATTTCAAACACCTTCGAATGATTGTCCAAGAATTTCTGGAGATATGGAGAAATATATGATTTTGATGTTGTAACTTCTAGTGAGCATAACTGTGCAATTATGCCTCGTTTTTATCTCTTCAGAAGCTTTGTCACGACATTATAACTTATTATCTTTCGTAGCTTCCCTGCAATACCTCGTAATTCAACATCCTTTCCTTCCGAAAAAATAAATCTTGTAAAAGTTCTTGAAAATTAAAAGTTTAATTATCCCCAAAGATTGTAACCACTGCACCAGAAAATATTACACCGCCCATTGAATGTGTGGTAAATTATTAGGACTTATTCAATACATATTCCCCATGGTTAGCTTGATATTATGGAATTTTCTAGAAATTTATTGTTCCTTCATTATAAACCATCAACACTTGGTCCTGCATATGAAGCAATTCAATTCCTTACATTTTTAAATGAATAAAATTATGGGTACTACCTGAGTCAATAAAAAATATTGCATTTTTATTCTTGATATTTCTTTCTATCTTGAGAGTTTGAGGAGTGGTAATTCTTGCGAATTCATTACACGATATGGTAAGACGCATTTCTTCTTTCTCTAGGGTTGGTTCATGGTGTATATCCTCTTCTTTTAAAGTTCCTTGTTCATTTTATTCCTCCCCTTCGCAATATATGTAAAATAATTTCTTCTCAGCATACTTATCACCTTTAGTGTATTTTCTATCACAACTGCAGCAAATCCCTTATGCTATTTTTTGAGTGTTAGGCTTCCTTGTTGCCATAATTTTACATTCAATTTTTCTTGCCAACCTGAATGTCTTCTCCAATGAATTAGGTTTCCAAAGATGAACCCCATGTTGGATGTTTTCCTTTAAAGTCCCTATGAAGAAATCAATCCCACGTTCATATGGAATATCAACTACCCTTATATTCAATTTTTGGAAGTCCTTAATGTGCTCTACCACTGGACCCTTTTGTTTGAGATTTATCAATTGGCTAAAGAAGGTGTTTCTCTTTGTATCCTAATAATGTGCTATCATTTCCTATGTAAAAATTCACAAAGTGACAATTTTTTTATGGGAGAGAAGCCATTATACCATACAAATGTATTTTTTTCTAAATATAAAGTTACAAGTCATACCTTTTGTGTATTTTTCATATTATTGAGATCAAAATATTGCTCCATCTATAGTATCCATGTTATGGGATCCTTGCCATTAAAATTCCTTATATTGCTCTTTGGAATATGGTGGGTCTTCAATCAAATATTAGAGTTTATGAAATCATGATTAACATTTATTTTGTTCTCATCATGAGTTTCCTCTACTATATTTTTACCATTAGGAATCATTTATTGTATCAACTATGTCAGACCTTCCTTCAAACCTTCCATGTCTACTTTTATAACATTCTTCATGTCTTCCATTTTTTCTTCCATATCTTCCATAAACCATCCATCTTAGCTTCCACGCCTTTCTTCAAACCATCCATATTAGCTTCCATGCCCTTCTTCATACCATCCATATTAGCTTCCACTCCTTTCTTCAAAACTTCGATTTCATTTTTTGTTGCTCTTTGCGAGCGTGAAATTTGGTGCACTTGCTCTTGTAATTTTGATATATCATGTTTCAACTCTTCCTGCTCATGAGTCACAGTAGAGTCTTCTGAGGGCTTAATGGGTGTTGAATTCTTCTTAGGGGGCATTGTAGAACCTAATATTGATATATATGCTTCAATATGTAATATTCCTAATTTAGCTTTAGCTAATAGGAATATTGATTTTTCTTTTGAAATCTAGATGCATAAATGATTGAGCAAGGAGGCTCTTAATTTTATCAATGTATGAATAAAAATCCTCTCTAATGTGAAAGGGGATCATGAAATAACCAATTCAAGCATCCACATGTGTGAACAAGGTCTAAAATATGTGGACAAGGTGACGTTTGACCAAGTAAACATGATTTATTCACAAAGAAGTGGATTCTAAATAAAGCAAGGTCAATGTGAATGGAGATCAATCCAGCGAGATAAAATGAAGGCACCTTGTGTGTGAAAAGGGACAGAGCATGGAGAATTAGTTAAGTTTGACCAAGCCAACAAAGTTATCTAGATACATTGCACCATCTTGATGGACAACACAGTTTTTGTGGAGGAGCCTTTGCATGGAAGCAACCTCATAGTGGGTGGGACCCTTGGTGAGGAAGCTCATCAATTATATAATTAAGGAGATGGAAATCATATGAGAATATTGGAGATTATGTTTTCATGAGGTCTCCTTAGAATTACTGCATACTTAGCTGTTTAGCTAAGTTGTTGCACTGCTTAGTGCAAGGGTTTGCTCGGGTGGGGATTCCCTACTCTTTCTTAGAGATCTTGCTTGAGAAATGTAAGAGAAGGTTTCTGATCTGAATTTTCCACTACCTAGTGTTGGGCCAAGCATATAAATTCAGAAAAAATGTAGTCCCTTCAGAAAACTACGTTATTTCTTAAGGTGTGCAGTGGAAGGGGTTAAAACCCCATTTTGAGGAGCTAGTTTCCCAAGAGAAGGATTAGCCTTTCTTTGGGAAAGATAGAGGAAGAATATAAAACCATTTATTTTCATGTTCAGCCATATATTTCAGAGCTTCAGCCATACAAAGTTATTGAACCACAAGTTTTGTAGCAACTTTCTCTTGTATATCTTTTCTGTCAAGAAACCCTTGTCGGGTCTTCTTGGATTGGTATAAAAGAGATTATATCTTTGTTTTTGTACATCATTGAGTATTATAATAAAATTATCAGATATTTTTCTCTATCTTCTGAGTTAAACTCTTTTTATACTATGCAGTTACTTGTGCAGCTACTCTGGCATTTTGTAGTCTTGAGGTTTTGCCCATTTTTAGTAGCTGTGAGCATGGGAGGCCTGTTTAACTAGGCTAATTGCATTTGTTTCTAAAAATATTTTTCATGCATGTCCTATATTTCCTATTATAAGGTAAAAAACCATTATTTTCCACTTTTTAAACTCAATAATCAGAAAATAGCATTTTTTTGGAAAAAACAACTGTTTTTCCACACTTGATGAATTGTAAAAAGGAATAGTTTGTTTTTTTTATTGTTCTATTTAAGATATGTGTTTAAATACATTATATTATATGATCACTTTCTACTCTCCAAATTTATAACATCTTAATATATTCTTATTGTTGTAGAAAATCTTGGTTTTGGGATATTACAGTGGTATCAGAGTAACAATCTTGGCTCAGCCTGTGAGCTCAAGAATTATGTAGCATTCTCATGGGGAGAAGGGTATTTGTAGAAGAAAATAGAGAAAACCCTTTTTTCTTGAGAAAGGAGGTTCTCAAAACTTATTTTTCCAAATCGGCAAGGTGGAAGCAAGGGCATCAAAGAAATGAGGGGGGAGAAATCTGAAAATCCCTCAACAAGATCTATACCAGAGGAAGATTATAATTCCTCATATTATAGATATGAGAACTCAGCCATATCATCAAATCTACCACGTTCTATCAAAAGTTTCTTCATGAAGAGGAAGAAAGGATATGTTCCAAAGAGAGATACTCTCAGTGATTATTTGCAGGAATATGAAGATCAATCCGAGGAGTTCAAAGATCACTTGAAATTCCAAGGGTTTTTCCAAATGAAGGAGGAAAAGAGCACAAGGAGCAAGAATCAGGGTGAGGGTATATTCTTTCTATCCACTTTTGATGGATCACCTCTATGTCCAGCTAGGGCATGGGTAAAGGTGCTAGACACCTTTGTGCAGCAACAACAAGTCTCAGAATTGGAGGCCATCAAAGTAGCAGCGTTGCATTATGAGGGTAAGGCATATGCTTGGTGGTTGTTTGAATCATTTTCCTTAAAGAACGCAAATACATCTACTTATGCAAGGTTCATTAAAATATTAGTAGAGAGGTTTGATGATATTACGTATGAAACATATTCTATTGCAACTATCAAACCATATCAAACGAAACTTTTGCATGAGTTGGGAGGGTCTATAAATCCAAATCCATTTCTGAAAACCAATGAAGAAGAGGTGATCTTGTTTGATGCTTTGCCAAGGGCAATATCTCCTTTGGATGAAGGGCTTCCTTCTCAAAATTAAGGCATGAATATTCCTTCTTCCAAAGAGGACTAATATCTAAGGTTTCTTGTTGAAGGTAAGGCAACTTCAACTAGTGAAGAAGAGAAAGGAGAGGTAGGACAAGATAATGTAGTCATAATAAGGGCACCTTGTATACCACATGAAGAAAAGGATGGAGCACTTTCTCCAAGGAAAGAAACTCTTGCACTCTTGCAAGGAGTTCCAAAAGATCTCACACATAGAGCTCTTGGAAAAGCACATAAGCAGCATGTACCTTCATTGCCAAATGATGAGATCTCAAAGATAGGAGAAGGAAGAGAGGAGGAATGGCATCATGAGATGAAGAGCATGTACCCTTCTCTATCTCAAATAGTTAAAGTGCTGCAACAACAGATCTATAAATGGAAAGACATTAAGCAGAAAAGTAAAGAGTTTGCTCCATGCATCCAACAGACAAGACAAGAACACGATTTTTGAATGAATTTTTATATTACAGGGCACCCGGGAGGAAACAAGAAGGTGTATCCAGATCTCCTCAATGGGATGGGTTCTTTGTAGTCCTCAGCACTTCAGATCTAAGCTTTCTCTCTCTTGTAGATGTAGAAAAACCCAATGTAGAAGGTAGAGCTCAATGGGAGCAAAATGGCAGAAATGAGACCAAGTGTATAGATCCAGAGTGATCTAATATGCAACAAAAGGTGAAGAATGAAGGGGAAAAACCTCCTATTTATAACAAAATATTGGGTCATTCTAGATCTTGGTGCATGATTAAAATAATGTTAACCAAATCTAGATCCACCTCTATGGAATATTTTATTATTATTTGTTGGAGGGAAAGGGTGTTTGACTTGGGTCAAATCCCTCGATTAGTGAAAAATAAATAAATAAATGATTTATTTATCTTTTTAAGGAAGTGGTTGGGATATAATCAAATAAATAATGATTTATTTGATTAATGGTGGTTGATTTGGTCATACTTAACAAGGAATATTATTTAAATAATTATTCCTAGAAAATAATAAGATAACTATGGGTTTATCTCATTAATTTCTTTGTTTTTGGGTTAAACATGACTGGGAATAATAATTAAATTATGGTTTAATTAATTATTCCTTTTGGGGTTTCCTAATTAACATAGTGAAAGCAGTTTTACTTGGGGTAAAACTGGTCTTATATGGTGTACTTGGGTCCATCTAATGATGAAGAGTTAGATGACCAAAAAATGGTGTAACAGATTGCCCCCCAGCGTGCGAGTGTCAGGAGCAAATCGTATGACCGAAGTACGTTGTAAGAAGACAATCACTAGACAACAAAAGGGTATGTCAGAGAGAGAAATATGAGGTAGATAATGTGCTGAAGGACTAGACCCTGAGGAGACGAGACTCGCAGGTGCAACAAGTCTCTGTTATGAGAGGGTACCTGTGCTGAAGGCGGCGGGGGAGGCATACCTATGCTCGCCGTGACAAAGTACAAAAGAATAGTGTGTCCAGTGAACAAGGGACCGAACCATAGAGTACAGCTGGCATAATCAAGAGCCAGATAAAAATACAATGAAGAGTATCACATACATGCTGTGCCTGGGATAACAGCCAGGACTAGTACAATATCATCTGAGTACATGAGATAAATACAACCCAAATGCCCCCTGTAAATGGGGAAGGGCTCACAAAATCTGACTGATACATGAAAATCATAGAGGTGCTGCAAGTGGCTAAGGCCAATATCATCAAAAGCTGGAGCGGCATCAAAGGCTGCAATGAAGAGGTCATCCGGGCATGTGGGGGGCTACCTGCAGGGCCACCCCCTCATGAGGGCTGAGACATCTCACACACGCCCGGGAATCATCAAGAGCTTCTTCTGGGTCACTGGACTGTCCAGTATACGAATCTCGATCATGCTGAAAGGAGTTGGAGAAGCAACCAAGTCAAAGGGAGGTGAGAAATCCCCCTGCCTGATCCGAGGCACCGAACAAAAGTGGAAGCTGGAACCAAGGTACACCGCCCTCTAGACCTTGCTTCTGGAATAAATGTGCTGAGGTCGACAGAAGGAGGTCCGCCGTAGGTGAGGCAATGAGAGATCCTCAACTAAGGCACGAGAGGAGAGCAATAGAGCGACGGACAGACTGACACTAATGATGATGGTGGAAATGGGAAGGATGGAGTGGCGAATGGACAACTTCCCTTGTTAGAGAATAAAGGGCATGAATGACATGGCAGCGACTGACACAATATCGAAGGGGACAGGGGACAGTGGGACTGAAGGTCATGGGATGCGACACAAGAGAGGAACCAAGCAAAAAGAATGGAGGGCTATAGTAGGGTGTAAAAGGATGCAGGATAGATTCCATGAATGCAATGATGACTCAACTCGGATGCTCTAAGCAAGGGCGACTAGATAATGCTGCCACACAGTAAAGGCCCCAATGGGGGGTCAGAGAAACATGAGTACAAGGTGGGCACTCATGACGAAAATCAAACACGAACATGGACAAGTAAGGGGGCGATATGGTGCCCCCAGTACAAGTGTCGTAAGTGAGGAAATTCGATTTTGAATGGAAGTGAGGTAACTGCATGTTGGACGAAGATGGGTCCTGGTGCAGTAGAAAAAATGAAACAACAGATGCTGTCTATCTAAAAGAAAAATAAAACATGCATTTCCGAAGGGAAATGCTAAGGGTAATATTTCTTAAGATAGAGTGCATTGCGAGGGTTAGGAAGGGGATGGCCTTCGAAATCCTCTAAGAGGTATGCACCCTTTCCAAGGTCCTTACTAATGATGTAAGGTCCTAGCCATAATGAGTCAAACTTCCCATGACCCAGGACATCATGGGCCTGGTCATAGACTAGAACAAGGTCGCCTTCGTGAAAAGTGCGAGGCTGGACTTTTCGGTCATACTGAGCTTTGGTTCGTTTTTTGGCCGCTTCCATGGTTTGTAAGGCAATACGGCGGTCTTCGGAGGCACGCTCAAGCATGATAAGTCGTTGTTCTAGCGGTTGGGTATCAGGGAGAAGTTCAACGGCTAGTTGCAGAGAAGGAATTTCACACTCGATCGGTAAAACTGCCTCCTCTCCAAAGACGAGGTGGAAAGGGGTGAACCCGGTGGCGGTTTTGACAGAGGTTCGGTAGGCCCATAAGGAAGGAAAGAGCATGAGATGCCAGTTGGTTTTGTGCTTATTCACTGTTCGTTGAAGCATAGTCTTTAGGGTTTTGTTGACTGCTTCGACTTGGCCATTACCTTGCGGGTAATAGGAGGAGGAATATTGGTGCTCAAAACCCAACAGTGAGGATAGCTCACGCCATATCTCATCTTCAAAATGTCTGCCGTGATCAGAGACCAGTTGCTTGGGAACCCCGAAGCGAGCTATAACATGGTTAAAGAAAAAGAGGGCCGCGTTAGCTGCCGTGTTGTTGAACGTTGGCATGGCCTCGGCCCATTTGGTGAAATAGTCGACCGCCACGATGATATACTTGTGGCTACCAGAGGATGGCGGGCGACACTCCATAAAGTCGATGGCCCATTTACAAAAGGGACCAGTGGAAACGACCGGATGGAGGGGAGCTGGTGGAGCTCTCACCTTAGGGGCGAAATGTTGGCAACTGGGACAGTGTTTGATTGCCTCGATGCAATCACCGAAGAGGGAAGGCCAAAAATACCCGGCGCGCATTATTTTTTGGGCAGTAGCGAGACCGGAGAGGTGGCCACCGCAAGCGCCGCTATGGTAGGCATTAAGGACCTGTTCAGCTTCAGCGTGTGTGAGGCAACGACGAAGGACCGTATCAACCCCGCGACGATAGAGGTCGTCACCAATAAGAAGGTATCGGGGGGCTTGGTGTCGGATACGTCGACGAGCCTCACGGTCAAGGTGGAGAGCGAACTTTTGGGTTCGCAAATAAGTAAGAATATCGCCATACCACGGGTCATCGAAAGTAATGGTAAACAGGTGTTCATCAGGAAAATCGTCATTGATGGGAGGGTCTTGCGATCCGGTAGGTAATTCAGAAATAAGCTCCGCGAGGGCTAAGCCTTTCTTACTTTTTGGGGTGACAAATTCAAGGTCGAATTCCTGAAGGATAACGACCCAACGGGCGTACTTCCCAGTAAGTATACGACGACTCAGTAGGAAGGCCATGGGGTTGGAATTTGTCACAACCTTGGTGGAGCGCAGGAGGATATAATGACGAAGTTTTTGGACCGAGAACACGATAGCCAGCGCTAATTTCTCGTCATAGGAATATGAGACAGGGGGTCCCACAAGGTTCTTACTGACATAGTAGATCACATGCTCGATGCCATGGTCATCCTCTTGGATAAGGACTCCAGCGACCGAATAGGTGGAAGCGGAGATATATAGGATGAAGTCCCGATTAAAGTCGGGAGGGCGAATTAAGGGAGCGGATGTGAGAGCCTGTTTGAGGGCATCGAAAGACTCGTGAGCATGGGTATCCCAAACAAAGGGGATATGGGAGCGTAGGAGTCTAAGGAACCCGTGCGCAGTGGTGGCGTAGTCAGGGACGAACCGACGAAGGAAATTAGCTTTGCCTTGGAGGCTTTGGAGCTGGCGGAGGGTACACGGGATGGGGAGTTCAAGAATGGCTTGAACTTTCAAAGGGTCAAGAGTGATACCGTCCTTAGACACGATGAAGCCTAGGAGGCGGCCGGCAGGAACACAAAAGACGCATTTCAACGGGTTAAGTCGGATATTATACTTGCGACATCGGAGAAAAATGGTGCGCAAATCGTGTATGTGTTGCGCCCGATGCTTAGAACGTGCCGTGAGGTCGTCTAAGTAGGCAAGGATAATATGAGCTAAGTCATGGAATCAATAAGACATGGCCCGTTGAAAGGTGGCGCCGGCGTTTTTTAGGCCGAAAGGCATGACCCGGTAAGCGAAAGTTCCCCACGGACTAATGAACGCGGTTTTTAGTTGATCAGCAGGACGGATAGCAATTTGGTTGTATCCGGAGAAACCATCCATGAAGGATAGGATCTCATGCCCCGCACACTCGTCAATGATTTGGTTGATGAACGGTGTGGGGAAGTTGTCTTTGGGACAAGCTTTGTTCAGGTCACGAAAGTCCGTGCAGACACGAATGGTGCCTTGTTTCTTGAGAACAGGAACGGGGTTAGAAACCCAAGTGGTGTATTCGATGGGGTAAATGAAACCAGCCTGCTTGAGCTTATCGATTTCGGCTTTAATAGCGTCACGTTGGGAAGGATGAATGGGTCTCATCTTTTGGCGGACTGGTTTGGCGTCAGGCCAGGTGTCGATATGATGCTCGACAATGGCAGGATCGAGTCTGGGCATTTCAGAATAGGACCAGGCGAAGATATCGCGGAATTCTTTGAAAAGCTTGGTGTAAGTTTCAATTTCTTCCGGGGTGCATTGGGCACCCAATGTGATGTATTCTTCGATTCCCGGTGTGGCCGAAATGTTAACTTTGATGGTAGACGAGATATTGGCCATGTTTCCTTCTTCGAAAGCGTCAGGTGCAGGAATGGGGTTTTTGAACCAATCAACTGCATGGGGGATGAAGTCTTTGGTTTCCACAGCGTATTGGTCTTGGGATGGCTGTGGGAGGAAATATGCGCGATGGTGCATATCATCCCAGGGAAAGTCGGGGTTGGTCATGGCTTCCATGATGTCTTCATCAGATTGGAAGATGGGAAGATTGGAGGCAGAAGGGACACCTGAGGGAGTAGTGGTGGGGAACGTTTCATCATGAGGAGAAGGGCTCATATGGGCGATATCAACAGACCCAAGGTCGGCTGAGAAGCTGAGGGGATCAGTAGGTTGAGTGGCTGGTGAATTAGGTCTCAAGGATGATGACAGATACAAAATGGTGACGGAGGGCTCCGTTGGCTCAAAAGCGGGGGGCGGAATGTGAATGTCCTTTGGTCCGAGCGAAGCGGCCTTGAATTGGCAGTACAAGTCCAAGGAGGAACGGTACTCGTCAAGGCGGGGACAGAGGTGGGTGTAATGGCCGTGAAAATCACACAAGGCACAAGGGTGGTCTGTGCGCAAGTGTTTGAGTTTTGGGAGGGAGTCGGGGATAGTGACATGGACTTCTGGGAGATCAGAGTCGGGGAATGTCTCGTTGACCAGAAGTTTGAGGTGGGGCAATTCAGGACACATGTGAGTGGCGTGACCGACGACATCACACAAAGCACATCGAATGGCGGGCTTTGGTGGTCGTGGGGGGTTACGGGATGTCGGGGGGGCTGGATCGTTATGGGTTGCCCCCCTGCGGGCTTTGCCTGTCTTCTCGGGAGCCGGCACAACAGGAGAAGGGTCCGATGGAGGTGCAGGGGGCACAGTGGCTATGGAGGAAGCGAGGGGGATCGGTTGAACCGGTGTCAAAGCCATATAAGGTTTGGGGAGACCAGGGGGGGTGGCGGCTGGGGGGTCAAGGTACCATACCGGAATGCCCAAGGTCAAGTTAGGGAGAGAGAGGGTGGCCATGACGGGGACAGAAGATACTCCAGGAGGGGGAGCCAAGAAGGGGATCTGTCCAGCAGGGTAATGACCAGGAGGTACGGCTCCGAGATGGGCAAGGCCAGGGGGAACCGAGCCGGGAGGATAAAGAGGTTCGGGGATACCAGCTGTGGGGGGAGGGCCAGAAGGAGGAGGTCCGGCTGGCTAAGATGAATGGCTAGAAGCGGGTCGCGGAGGGCGGGGAGGAGGTTGCGGACTAGCCGAGGCAGGCCACTTACGGGTGGCCTGAGACGATTGCATCATGCAAACATTCGACAAGCTGGGATCGGTAACAAGAGGGGGGGGGAGGCAAGGAAAAGTACCAAGCAGGGTAGAATCTTTATAGACGCCGGGGGAGACATTGGTCAAGGAATCGACGGTTTGATTGTTGGCTACGGAAGAGATGGTCGTCTCGGAGGAGGTCTGAGACGGCGGCTCATGATAAGATAGCTGATCAATGGTGACTATCTTCCCATTATGTGGAAAAGACATCTTGCGGAAGACCGCGGATGGGACAACAGACATGGCATAGGTGTAGCTTCGCCCCAATAGAATGTTGTAGTCTAGAGGGGCGTTAATGACTTCGACATCAACGCAAACAGTCTTACCGGCGAGGGTGATGGGACAGTTACGAAACAGGCCAATAGGCTGGGAGGCATGACCATCCCACGCTCGAAGGGTGATCGTGGAAGGGGCCAACTCAGGGGATCCGAGTTGCTTCAAACCGAAGCGGACATCACACAGGTGGATGCCCCCTCATCAATTATACACCGGGATACAGTGGCATTCCGGATTTTGACAGGGAGTTGGAAAGCAACGGAAGGAGGAAGAGGGGGATGGTTCGATTGGGTGGCGTCAAAAAAAATCATTTGGTTGTCAGCAGGATCGACGGAAGGGGAAGGATCGGAGCGCATCATAAGGATCTGGTAATCAGAGGAACCACAAATGGACGGGGGAGTGGCTACATGGCTGTCGGGGGGTTGGGTAGCCACGAATCCCTGGTGAGGGACAGGATCAGTGAACACAGCTGGCTGGGTAGTGGCCACATTAGGAGGAGCATGAGGGGAGGCGTGTTGTCCGCGCAATGTGGCTTGAGACTCCCACATCTGTCGCATCTGGGGTAAGAGAGGACAATCGTGAGTGGAGTGACCGGAAACACCGCAACACGAACAGGGTTTGTTTGTGCGAAGCGGCCTGTCCGTCCTGGGCGGAATGCCCTGATGCTGGTTGCTAGTGTTAGGGTCCACCCCAGAATGGGGTCCTCGGTTACTGGGGGCAGATGGGTTCTGGTTGCCTCTCCGCCTTCTTTGAGAAGAAGGGGGATTAATCGCACCCTGCTGTGCAAATACTTGCCCTGGAGGGGGTTGTAATTGCTGTTGCGGGTTGTGAGGAGGCAAGGGAGGCGGAAACGCATATGTTGGAGGAGCTAGCGCACCAGGCTGCGGATAAAAGTAAGGGTTGGGTTGGGTGACATTGAGGTAAGCAGGAGGTTGGGCAAAAAGAGGAGGCATGCCGTATCCTGGATACATGTGGCCGGGAGGGGGAAGGGTGCTAGAGGTGCTGGCCCCTCCCTGAGGGAGGCCATGGCTCGTAGGAGGGTGAGCAGATGGGTGGGAAAGAGATCCAAGAATACCGTCGGCGGAATGAGATGCCCCCGGGGCGTTAGCGCCACCGGGCCGGGGGATGTCGTGAAGAACTAAGATAAACAGACAACCGTATCGAAAGACAGACTGTTTCATATTTTAAAGCTATTTGGAGGGCGGCTTCTTCAGATTGAGGAAAGTGAGAGGCGACATCTTGGCCGATGGGAGATGGGAGGGTGCGAAGGAACCAGTCCATGTAAACCCGATCTTCAAAGGGAGGGGCTCGACATAAGCTCCGTCTTCGTCGCCATTCCTGAACATGGGCAGAAAGGCGTGTCGAAGAGGATTGCTTAAATGAAGTCAAGAGCTCCGTACCAGTGTCGTATCGGAGAGGGAGCTGGAAGTACGACAAGAAGGCTTGGGCAAGAGTCTCGAATGTGGTATGGGAGGAAGTGGCCTGTTCGACATACCATTTAGAAGCTTCGCCGGTAAGCATGTGTTGGAACAAACGAAGACGGATGGAGTCATCGGTAATGGAATTGGAGGAACAACACATGTGGAAAGATCGGACGTGATTGGTTGGATCTTCGCCATTAAGGCCCTCGAACTTAGGGATATCAGAGGGTAGTTTGGTGGGCATAGCGGGCCAGGTAGTATTATGGTGAATTGGGTCGTTAATCAACTGATGGAAATCGGGGAGGCTGAGGCCTGCAATGTACGGCAGCACAGGGGTGGACGGAGTAGTGGTTGTGACGGTTCCGCTAGAAGTAGGGCCGGCATTGGGGCCGGGAGAACCGCTAGCGTTAGGCCCTGATCCAGACATGGTGAAGGTAACAGGGGGAGAACCAGAAGGAGAAGGGGACCCGATGAATCAGGAGAGGAGTCAGAGGGCGGACTCGAAGGTGGACTGGCTCGACGACGGCGGTGCGGAGCAGGTCGATCAACCGGAAACTGAGGGTGAAGGCCAAGAAGTCTCCGGGAACGGCGCCTTGGGGGCGCAATGATGACAGGAAGAAGGAAACCGACAAGGGCAGAAAGGGACAAAATCAAGAAGGTCAAGGGCAGATAAGGTGCAGTGACAATTGATTTTAGAGTCTTTGCCAGGCGGTGTAAACCAGGCGCTTCTTCACTTAGGGTCAGTGTGTGGCGTGCGTTAATTTTAATTTTTAAACCCTTTCCGTTGTTTGAGAGCAAGAAAAAGTGGGCGACGTAGCTGAAAATAAACCTACAGAGAACATAATAAAATGTTGAAATAACAGAAAAATAACAACTACGTATGCATCTATCTAAACCAAGAAGGTGGGTCTCTCACAACTATGCTGAAAAGAAAGGGAAAAACTATGGAAACACACACAAAGGAAGCTCGACAGATCTAGGGTCAAAGGGGACAAAGATCTGGAGGATAAAGCTGCAGACAAGGGGTGCAGATCACAGCCAAGAGACAGAGGCAAGGTGGCTGGAAAAAGGGAAATCAGCAAAAAACCCAGGGGGGGGGCAAGGCAGAGGCCTCTAGAAGAAGTCCAAACAAAACGACAAGAGGTGATTTGAAAGGAAAAGAGGCTGATTTCGATGGATCTGAAAGTGAGGTAACAGATCTGAAAAAAGAGGGGGCTGAAGCTCTGAAACCGACGGCTGAAACAGCTGAAACTCTTCCACAAAAAGTGGAGGGTACTAAAGCCCTAAGGGACTGGGTTCCCACTTAGATGAGTAAAAATAGATCAGATCTTGGTCAAGGCGGGCTGAGACAGAGGCTGGAAAACCCTGGCAGAGGCTGCAGCAGAACCCAGAAAAATTACAGAAAAAATGCTGGAAAAAAGGCAGGTCGCAGGTTCTGACCTGATCTGAGTTGAGGTCGCAGGAAACAGGCCAAAAGGTGCGTCCAGGTCGCAGGTTTTGGGCCAAAAGGTGCGACCCCCCCGTTCCGGCTGTTTCGGCGGCAGATTTTCTGAAAATTTGCCGTCTCAGGTGCGGCTGGTGTCGCTTACCTGCGCAATAGGGCCAGAAACACACGGAAGTTAGAAATTTTAGGTTTTTAGGGTTTTATGTGAGAAAAATGACATGAAAAGAGAAAACTAAGCAGCTAAAAAAGAAGCCCTAGGGCCTGAAGTAGCTGGATATGCAGGAATATGAAAAACGACAGCGGTCGTAATTTAAAACCCGTGTGGAGTCGCCATTTGTTAGTATGAATTCTTCGTCTAAGTGTACGAAAAAGAACCACTTTAGCTACGCATAACTAATAGCCCTAACAACAATAATGGCTGCAAAACATCTTCAGATCTGCAATTAGTAGTTAAAGTGCTGCAACAAACAGATCTATAAATGGAAAGACATTAAGCAATAAAGTAAAGAGTTTGCTCCATGCATCCAACAGACAAGACAAGAACACGATTTTTGAATGAATTTTTATATTACAGGGCACCTGGGAGGAAACAAGAAGGTGTATCTAGATCTCCTCAATGGGATGGGTTCTTTGTAGTCCTCAGCACTTCAGATCTAAGCTTTCTCTCTCTTGTAGATGTAGAAAAACCCAATGTAGAAGGTAGAGCTCAATGGGAGCAAAATGGCAGAAATGAGACCAAGTGTATAGATCCAGAGTGATCTAATATGCAACAAAAGGTGAAGAATTATGGGGAAAACCCTCCTATTTATAACAAAATATTGGGTCTTTCTAGATCTTGGTGCATGATTAAAATAATGTTAATCACATCTAGATCCACCTCTATGGAATATTTTATTATTATTTGTTGGAGGGAAAGGGTGTTTGACTTGGGTCAAATCCCTTGATTAGTGAAAAATAAATAAATAAATGATTTATTTATCTTTTAAGGAAGTGGTTGGGATATAATCAAATAAATAATGATTTATTTGATTAATGGTGGTTGATTTGGTCATATTTAACAAGGAATATTATTTAAATAATTATTCCTAGAAAATAATAAGATAACTATGGGTTTATCTCATTAATTTCTTTGTTTTTGGGTTAAACATGACCGGGAATAATAATTAAATTATGGTTTAATTAATTATTCCTTTTGGGGTTTCCTAATTAACATAGTGAAAGCAGTTTTACTTGGGGTAAAACTGGTCTTACATGGTGTACTTGGGTCCATCTAATGATGAAGAGTTAGATGACCAAAAAATGGTGTAACACCTACATTCACATCATACTCTATGCCTTGATTCCTCTTTGCAAGGAGGCATTTCAGCAAGAAGACCTCCTAATTGGAGGGGAACTAAAGTTTTCTCTCAACTATATGCAGTAGAAACATATTTTTTTAGAGAGGGAACCTTGGAAAGAGCCACTACAACGCTAAAAATGATTGATGGGAGGCTAGGCAAATTTTTGAAATCGACCTTGCTTTCTTCCTTTCATCTATTTGAGTTGGAGGGAATATATTCAGAAATTTGTGTTGATATGAGCATAGTATCAAAAGGATACTCCATAGCCTTTGGGAAGCAAAGGATACTCCATAGCCTTTGGGAAGCAAAGGATACTCCAATATATAATGAATATTTCTGAACATAACAAAAAAATAATTTCATTTTTGTATGTAGGAGAAAAATTGTGGAAGTTTTTGAGAAAGAGAACCTTTCAAGGGGAGGGTGACTTTCCGAAACTTCAATCTTGTCTTGAGCAAGATAAGCTACAAGAGGGGAAGCAAAAGAAAGTTGGGAATACTCCAACATGTGACTTTGACATCAAGCATGTCAAGGAGGAGAGCCATCATATGATAAATTCATCATTTCATACTTCTATAGCGCTGTCAATGTTGGGAAGCTTAGACCCTTATTGGGAGTCCCAACTCTTGATGGAATATTCTAAGGTCCTATTCACATGTAAGGTTCTTGATGGGAAAGCAATGGATGGAAAGTAAAAAGTAGTTAATGGAATCATTTATGTTCATGATCATATCTACTTAACTAAAGATTCCAAGCTCAAGAAAAAAATACTTAACACAACCTATCAGGTCTTGCTTTCAAATCCCACTAGTTTCATTAAAACATGTCATGCTATATTAGATGGATTCATGTGGGAAAATTTCAGAGAGGATATGCACTCTCATATGAGTAAGTGCATGGATCATTTTCTGGTTGAGGAGGAACATAGCTCTTGGGAAGAGTTATCATTATCACCTCCTTATTTATTGAGTGTGAGAGGGAGCTCATCCATGAGCTACCTTGCTGATTTTAGACAAGTGTATGACAAACATTGTATTTCTAGATCTCATGATGTATTCATTATATACTTGTATCTTCTTAACACTCATGTGCAGGTCTTGGCTCCAATACGGGGCATTTTTTCTGATGGGCTTCATAAGCCACTTTGGGCCATGAACAATGGTGATGTTGGCCATTCTTTGGGAGGTCTTGGAGAGATGATGTACTCTTCATGGTGTGGTTCCTTAACACCAACCATCATACACCTTTTGCAAGCATGCAAGGAGGATGGGGCAGCAAACAAGTATTGGGGAGAATGCTTGTCATATCATATCCTATGGAAGTTAAGAGGAAAGATGCACTGGTTGCACATGAGTGACCATTGTCCTTCTCCCTTATTATATATGGAAGCTAGCATGATCTTAATTATGATCCCACATGCTAAAGTTGTTCTTAATTTTGTTGGGAACATGATTGGAGGAGAGACACATTTTTTGGGTGTGTCTATGGGAGAAGAAAGTCCCCACTTTTTCTGCACTACATGTTCCAAGGGGAGCATGAGAAAATATATGGCCACCATTTCATATCACTTGTTTCTTTATGATGTGGAACATATGTTTTGTTGGAGCACTTGGGGCATGCCTCTCATAAGGAATTGGGAGGAGCCTTTCTATGAATTACCAAGATGGAGGGTGATTCATTTTATTTGGATGATAGCATGGGGGAGGGAGACCTCCATTAATGATGAAATTCCCCATGACTGTCATCACTTCTATATTGAGGAGGCCATGGATCAGAAAGGAGGTTTCCATAACAACCGTCCATTCTTTCATGATGAGAGCCATCGGGTTTATTCACCAAAAGCCAAATTGCACACTTGGGAGGAGCCATTGGGAGATGGAAATTTTGCAAAAATTCTGAAGCAATGAAGGAGACTACGGGATGAGAGGTGTTGTGCCTCAATCTAGTCTCCTAAACTGAGTTCATTTAATTGTCAACCAGGATTTGTAAACTGCTGAAGTGAAATGTACCATATGTACCTAGGTGCTTGTTTCCTAGTGCGTTGTGTGTAGTGTTTTGTGATGTTTTGGTCTTTTATGTTAATTTATGATGTTTTTGGTCTTTTGAAGTTTTGTGTTTACAATGGAAATGTATAGAAAGCTAATGAAAAGAAATTGGTGGTCAAGAACACAGTTGAGCCTAATGTATGGAATGGCAAATGTAATCAAAAATACTGAAGCAACATCTAAACTATGACTGAATAGAAACAAGAGCTTAATGATGACTTCTTAAACAAATGACACAAACTAGACTTTGAGAAATGATCACTAAATATGCAAGTTTTCTAACTAGATAGTTAGACACTAATCATGATGCAACATTCTATTCTGAGCTCATCTATTCCATGACTAATTCCTAGTTCTATTCTGCAATTTCAATTGAATGTCACAGAGCCTATACTCAAAGAGTTATTGGTTTCTTTTCAAGGTAGTTCTGTTGAGGAAGAGCTCTGTTTATGGTGAGGAATTTGCAGAGATATTTCAGACCTTGTAATGATGTTATCTTTTGTTCCTAAGGTTATGGATCACTGGTGGTTTTCAGAACAAAAAGATATTTGTAAATAATGAGGGTTGTCTTATGAATCCTATCAACTAAAGTGATTTACTGTGCAAAGGGTGACAATGTGACTATGAGATGTAAATGCAATGAATTGATTTAAACATGAGCTTAAGATGCTTCTAGACTAGAACAATGTTAAACCATAAGCCATCATCAAACTTTGAAATGAAGTAGCTGGACATGAATTAAATGCAAAATGAAACTCCGGAGCATTCTAATTAACATGCACTATCCTATGAAGTTACACAATCGGTTTGTTCATCACGAGTGATATTTTGGAAGAGTTCCTTCTTGTGGAAGAGTAGAACAATTTTGACTGTGGACTTGTATGCAATTGAAAGCAAATGAGCTGAAAGCAAATGAAACTAAGTTGTCACATCACAGTTATATCTTGAACTTCTTAAGGATGTCTTGGAAGAATTTCTTCTTGTGGAAGAGTGGTTAGGACAAGTGCAACTATGATAGTGAAGACTAAAAACTACAACTAATTCCTATGACACTATAGCTATTCATCATTCATTGTTATGATCTGTTGGAAGAATGTCTTCTTGTGAAAGAACTAAGATGAATATAACTACAGTCTCTAGTTAAAAACAAATACAACTCCTATCCTACAGTACCATAGTCATTAAACATTCATTGTTTTAATTTATTGGCAAAGTGTCTTCTTGTGGAAGAAATGGAACGAATTATGACTACAGTAGCTAGTTAAAACAAATACAACTCCTATCCTACAGTACCATAGTCATTAAACATTCATCGTTTTAATTTATTGGCAAAGTGTCTTCTTGTGGAAGAACTGGAACGAATTATGGCTACAGTAGCTAGTTAAAACAAATACAAATCTAATTGATATCCTACAATACCATAGTCATCAATCATTCATCATTTTGGTCTGTTGGAAGAATGTCTTCTTATGGAAGAACTGGAATGAGTACGACCACAGTATATAAAACACAACAACTACTAATTCAATATGCAGAACGTAAAGACAACTAGGAAAAACTTATCTAGTTTACGCTAAGGAAATCCGTTCAAGGGGCAGGGGCCCTCTACCACTTGACGGCATTCGACTTCACAATTAAATCATGCCTTCAAGATAATTTTGTCTGCTCCATTAACGATGCAATAGTTTGAACATAATGCTCTGTGTCTTAAAAGACGTAACACATAGTTTACACCAAAATCTAGCAGCAAATCTACACAAAATTTCTAACTAAGCTCTCGGCCTACTCAAGAGTTTATAAAGTAAATGCAAGTAACAATAATTACAATAATTTAGGAATGATGTCTTCCTAATCCAAATCATCTTAGGAGTCTTTGAGGTGACTGCGTAAAAGAGAAAAGACACCTGGACTGTAACAGTCCTAGTAGGAGTCTTCCTTCACAAATGTGTTCCCACGTGCATAACCGTACCCAGAATTCATTTCCTCTTCCATGACGAGCAACACACCATGTAGGCACGACGTGGATCTTGCCCATATGCGTTTTTCCTCAAGAGGCCACCTGGAACATGCTCAAACATAAAGGTAGCTGCAGAATCGCCGGTTAGCTACAGAATGCCTGCATTCTGCAGCTAGTTCCGGTCAAAATGCTTAACAATGGCAACAATCACAAAATTCAACAAGTCAATCATGTAAACCATTCTAGAAGTAATTTTAACTATTTTTATTGATCAATTGGGTTTAAAATGGAAATGGACAAGGGAAAAATGAGGTAAAATGAGGTGAAGGAAAGCACAAATTTGAGGCTCAACATAACCCCACTGCTGTCTCTTTGCATGTCCTCATGCAAATTATCCTATGAATTCTGAGGCTTCTGCAAGGACATCTAATCCCCTTCTTTTCCTTTGTCTGCATGCTAAAGGCCTTCGGGGTTTCCTGATCACAAGTTTGAACCTGAGGTTTGTGAGTGCTCTGATCAACTTTCTGTTCCTTGTCTTCATCTTCTCATTGGTTCTCTCCACTTTGTCTATATGCAGGGATCAGGTTGAGTTCATGTTAGTCTTGAGCTTGATTTGATCTTTGAGAATTTCATTCTCATTTCTGATGTGTCTATTCAACACTTCCAACTCATACCTATCCCTCCTCAATATATCAATTTCAGTTAGTGGAGGACTGGGGGTTCTCTCTTCTCTTTCTGAAGCTGTTCTCTCTAAAGTTTCCACACAATCATAGATTTCCTGTTGAGCAGGATCAATCTCAGGGGTGCCTTCATAAAAATCTTCATCATCATACTCTTCCATAGATGTTTCTTCATCTTCAATATTGAATACCCCTGTTTGTTTGATTGATGTTTTCTTCAGTTTTCCTTTTAATCTGTGGCTTCTCCTAAGTTGAGAGGAACCCTCCCCTTTTTCTATAACAGATTCCTTGATTACCTTTTCTACCTTGAGTTGACTCTTGATTCTAGTCAACTTCTCCAAAATGACTTCTTCACTGCTTTCTTGAACCGGTTTGTCAATTTTACCTGTTGGAGTCCTCCATCTCCTACTTCTCTTTGTGGCCTGTGGTTCAGGTGATAGTTCTTTTGCTTCCTCAAAATGATTTCTTATTAAGAAATCATCCCATGTATCATTTGATTTAGATAGATGATGCTCAACTAAAATTTTGACTAACCCATGATGATACGGGGTTGTTTCCAAAAACTGAACTCTTCTCTGAACACAGGAAGCCATTTTCTTCAGACTTTGATACAGGAAATATGGTAGATTCAAATCTTCTCCTAGAAAATGCAACATTAGTCTCATATGGTAGACATAAAATGTCCCATATCTACCCTCAATGTAACAAATTTTTGTAAAAGAAGTAGTATATTCCTCCATTTGCTCTTCAATGCTGTACTGGGAATTCCCTTCTTGAACACACTAACATCCATGTTTGGTGATTTTAAGATTTGTTTCCATGAGTCATTATGGAATTCCCTATTTTTAAACCATCTTTCCCCAGCTCTAGATAATCATGTAGCCTCTGCTATAAAAACTTCATTAACAGTAAACTTAACATCTCCTATTTCAACCTCAGTGCCTTGGAATGATCTAGCAAATGTTTTGGTGACTTCCTTATGGAAACCATTAAACTTTTCCAAGAATTGGAGCCATCCTATTTGTTGTAGCATCTCCTTGCTTTGTGGATAACCTTCTAAATATTTTGATCCTATAGGCTCAATCCTTACGATGAAACCCATGATTTTTCACTATCAATTAACACTCTTCTCTATCCACAAAACAATGGCTTTTACTTTCGGATTAAAATGGCTTCAAGCTCTAAAAATGGCTTCAATTTTGGAAGAACATACCTTTGAAATAGCTACAGTCTTAAAAATCTCTGGTTTGTATGCCTCTGTTTGAAAAATGCCTTCGAATCCTCGGACTGATGTACTTCTGTTGAACTTTGGAATGATATGGAAGCAATTTCAATTTTCGAACTAATGTGTCTCTGATAGACAGTGGTAGATGATTTCAAATTTCTTTTTGTGCAATACCTTCGTCTTTGGTAACAGAAGACTTCAAACTCAATCACTGAAAAACGCTTCTGTTTCTAGTAACACCAAACTTCAAACTCAACCTCTGTCTCTGATAACAAATGTTATGCTTCAAATTCAACACTACAGCCTCTCTGTCTCGAGTAACAACAACTTCAAAACCAGTCACTACCACACCTCTGTCTTTGGTAATAACAGACTTCAAACTTCAATTACTATCACACCTCTGTCTTTGGTAGCAAAGTCTTCAATTTTAGCACCTCTGTCTTCTGGTAGCAACAGGCTTTAAACTCTACACGGCCACAATTCTGTGTTGACAGTGAAAATGCTCCAATACTTCGTTCTCAGTGATATGCTCTCTGTTCATTGAGTTCTCACACCGTTATGCTTCCAATGTACCTCTTCTGTTCTGCCCCTGATGATAATAATGCTTCTGCCTTCGGAATGGAATACTGGCTACGGAATGACGTTATGGCAAATGGTCACGGCATAGAGTGGTGAAGTGAGGTGGAGGATTGCATTAATGATTTGAGGAGACGGCGGAGGATTTACGACGGCAAGAAAAATCTTCATCATTAAAGAACTTGGTTAAGAGTCGTGGGAATTTCAAATGATTTGGCCGTTCCACCGCTCAAATGCTATTGGATAGAAAATTTGAATTGGAAGATTTAATACAAAGTCTATAGAGGGTTTTGTTTTGTGTTTGATCAATAAAATAATTAAAACAACTCTTTGAATAATTTCACAACTAAACTATGCTAAATTTTCATGAATTGCCATCGTAATTTAAATTTATTACCTCTGCCCTTTATTTGATGTTTGTGTAGCCTTTGTCTTCTCTGCTCATCTTTGGAGGAATCTTTCACAATTTTCTTGATATTTTTGATTCATGAATTCACTGGATCACTTTGTTGTAATTCTGATGTCTGCTGGTTGATGCCTTCAGGGTTTGTAGCTGCCAAAAATACTGTCGAGCTGCAGAAAAGGTGATCAGCTGCAGAATGTCCACTGAGCTGCAGAATGTTCCTGTAGAATACTTTAATCATGAAAATGAAATGTTCCTGGGAGATGGGTGAAATGTTTATGAAAATGGATGAAATGGATGATGGATTATGAAGTGGATAATGGAATAAGAATGGATTCAGTTCATGGAATGAAGGAACATAAGGGCTGTACTGCAATTCATGGCATATTTTTATTCATTTGCAGCAAGATATCAAATTCTATGTTTTGACATGAAAATGAAGTGAATGGAAGATGGAGTGAAATGAATGGAATGGAATGGAGTGAAATGAATGAAATGGAATGGAGTGAAATGTGAATGATGGATGAGATGAAGTATGGATGGATAGTGAATGGAGTGAGATGAAATGAATCATAAGTACTATGGCACTGAACTTATGATTTATAACAGCTGCTTAGAAACAAAAATGGGAAAAGTTAGAGTGTCAGAGAGACTCTGATTTTCACCCTATCTTTTCTGTATAAACATGCCAATCAGTGATTGGTTTTCATGTTTATACCTTTATTTATTTATTTATTTTTATTTTTTTTTCAAGAGAGAAATGCTTCAGAAAATTTAATCAAGTTGATGAAGAAGAGAGGCTCTTCTTCATTAACTTCACATCATTGTCTCCTTGGAACTTCTTGACAAACTCTTCTCTTGAAAGTGGCTTGTGGTATAGCTTCAGTCTATGGCCATTCACAAGAAAAGTGACCTCCTCTTCATCTATAGTTCTGATTTTTACTGCCCCATTATCAAAAATTCGAACAATCTCATATGGCCCAAGCCAATGTGTCTGAAATTTCCCTTGAAAATCCTTGAATTTTGAATCAAACAAGAGAGCCCAATCACCCTCTTTAAATTTCTTCTCTTTGATATACTTGTCATGCCATCTAGCCCTTTGCTGTTGGACTAGACTTGTTTTCTGAACTGCATCTTGTCTGATCTCATCCAATTCATTAATTTGCTCCAGTCTATGCTTTTTTGCCTCCGTTAGATCAAGTCCTAGCTGAACTGCCATCTTGAATGTTTGAATTTGGAACTCTATAGGAAACAAAACTTGCTTTCCATAAACAAGCTCATAAGGAGTATGGCCTGTTGTGTTTCTCCATGTAATTCTATAGGCCCACAAGGCTTCAGGAAGCCTATCTACCCAATCTCTTCTATGTAGATGAACAGTCTTTGTTAGGATTCCTTCAATGACTTTGTTAGTGGATTCCACTTGACCATTTTCTTGTGGATGATAAGGAGTAGATGTTCTATGTCTGATTTTGTACTTCTCCATCATTTGCTCCACTAGCCTTGATGTAAATTGAGCTCCTTGATCTGTAACAATTTCCCTCGGGACACCAAAACGAGTAAAAATATCCTCAAAAAGAAAAGTAACTACAGATGCTTCATTAGCAACAAGTAATGGTTTAGCTTCTACCCATTTAGTAACATAATCAGTGCAAACTAATATATATTTCTTTTGTCTTGATGGAGGACTAATAGGTCCTACAAAATTCAAAGCCCATTTTTCAAAAGGTTCAATGTGTACCTGAGGTTGTAATGGCATCTCACCTGAAGGAGAAGGTTTCCCTACCCTTTGGCAACTGTCACACCTTTTGACATACTCCCTTGTATCTTTAAACAAAGATGGCCAATAATATCCTAAGTTAAGGATCTTATAGGCTGTCCTCTTATCTGCAAAGTGTCCGCCACAAGGTTCATCATGACATGCCTTGAGAATTTCAAGCATCTCATCTTCACGAACACACCTTCTAATGATCAAATCTGGACCTGTCTTGTACAACTCATTAGCGACCCATGAATATCTTGCACTATCATTAATGATTTTTCTTTTATCCCTTGCATTCATAATTGAAGGAAATTTTCTTGAAACTAAATAATTAGCAATATCAGCAAACCATGGAGTTTGAGTAGAAACTGCAAAAAGATATTCATCAGGAAATTGATCTTCAACCGGAGTGTCATCTTTGATATTTTGAATTCTAGACAGGAAGTCAGCCACAGTGTTTTGTTTTCCAGGCCTATCTAGAATAGTAATGTTGAATTCTTGAAATAATAACAACCATCTTATAACTCTACCATTAGTGATTGATTTATTCATTAAATATCTAATGGCAGAATGATCAGTGTGAATAAAAGTTTCATAGCCTGTTATATAGTGTCTAAATTTATTAATGGCATGAACAACAGCTAAAAACTCTTTTTCAGTTACAGTATAGTTTAACTCTGCAGGAGTCAAATTTTTACTGATATAATAGATGGCATAAGGAATTAAATCTTTTTGTCCCAATACTGCTCCTAGAGCTGTATCGGAAGCATCTGTCGAGATATGAAAAGGTAACTTCCAGTTAGGTCCCTTTAATATAGGTGCTTCAGAAATTTTGGTTTTCAGGGTTTCAAAAGCTAACTGGCAATCAGAAGTCCACTTAAATTCACAATCTTTGGTGAGTAATTTGAAGAGAAGAGATGCTATTTTGGTGAAGTTTTCTATAAATCTCCGATAGTACCCCGTAAATCCTAGAAAACTTCTTACATCTCTTTGACAACTTGGAATGGATAGGTTAGAAATAACTTCAACTTTCGCTTCATCAACTCTAATCCCATCCCCCGAAATGTGGTGCCCTAAAACAATACCTTCAGTGAACATCATAAAACATTTTTCATGACTAAGAGAAAGGTTTGCTTCTTGACATCTTTTTAAGACCTTTTCCAAGTTTTCTAAAGCCTCTTCAAATGTATCCCCATAAACTGTAAAATCATCCATGTACACCTCTACACAGTCATGTATTAGATCAGAAAAAATTCCTAATACTTCCCTTTGGAATGTTGCAGGTGCATTGCACAATCCAAATGGCAATACTCGGTAGGCATAAGTACCCCAAGGACAAGTAAATGTGGTTTTATCTTGGTCTTCAAGTGCTACTTGGATTTGATTGTAACCACTAAACCCATCTAGGAATGAAAAGTACTTTTTACCTGCTAATGTATCTAATACTTGATCTATGAAATGTAAGGGAAAATGGTCTTTAAGAGTAGCTTTATTCAGTTCTCGGTAGTCAACACACACCCTCCATTTTCCATTTTTCTTAGGTACAATTACTAAAGGGGAAACCCACTGACTATCTGAAATAGGATAGATGTAGTTAACATTTAACAATTTTTGTAATTCTTCCTTGACAATTTCCCTAAGATTTGGATTCATCCGTCTTTGAGGTTGTCTGATTGGTTTGCAATTTGCCTCTATATAGATGTGATGAGTACAAGTCTTGGGACTTATCCTTTTCATGTCAGTGTATTCCCATGCATATGCAGAAGAATGTCTCTGTAATACTTTGACTAGTTCTTCTTGTTGAGATTTTTCCAGGTTTTTGTTTATATTCAAGGTCTTGCCTGGAAAAATTTCACTTGTAGAACTGCCAAATTTGTCCATAGAATGAAGAGACATCTGTCTAGATGACAAGAACTCAATATTGGATTTCTCTTGAAATGATTCTTTTTTGTGCTCTGGAGAAGATTCAAAATTTTCTAGAGTATTCAGAATTTGATTATCTTCACTAATTTCTGAAATTGTGAAGAGTGGTTGCAAATATTCTTCATCCTCTATCCATTGAGTGTCATCTAGATCTATAATTGTCCTAGCTGGAGGATATAAAGTGAATTTCTTTGTTGAACTTCCATCAGAAATATACATATCACCGGACCTACAACTAATAAAAGCATCAGCTGTAGCCAACCAAGGTCTTCCTAGTATGACAAGATGGCCTCCTAGATTATTCTTGGGTGTCAGGATCATGAAATCCACAGGGTACTCCCAAGAGTCTAGGGACACTGGAATGTCTTCTATTACCCCATCTGGTCTGATCACAGATCTATCTGCTAATTGTAATAGTGTGGGTGTAAAGAGAATATTAGGAAGTTTTAGTTTGTCCATGATTTGTCTACTCATGATATTTATTGCTGCTCCTAAGTCAATGAGTGTGTTTTGAATTTCAATTCCATTGATGTGAATTTTGACAACTGGATTTCCTGGGTCAAGGTACTTTGGAATAGTAATTTTACCCATCATAATATCTGCTATTTGTCCTACCAGTTGAATTTTCTTGGTTTCTCTTATTCTTTTCTTTGTTGTCTTCATACTCAACTCCTTTATTGTTTTGGCTAAAATTGGGATTTCCTTGATGGCTTGCAATAACGGAATTTTAATGCAAACATTTCTCAATTCATCCAAGAAATCATAATTAGGCACCATTATTTGTTTTTCTACACCTTTTTCAATTTGTAATCTTTCCGGAAAGGGAGGTATAGAAGTAGATGTGGATGGTTGCTCTAATACTGGAGTTGGACTTATTGGATCTTTTTGTTTTAGTTTTTCAATGTTTTGGCCTTGAAAGGATGTTTCTTCCTCAAGACTTTTATTAACCCGTAGGGAGTCTTCCTCAGAATTATCTTGTTCTTGTATGATCACAGAAGGTTTCCTCTTCTCAAGTATCCTTCCAGACCCAAGTTGAACATCACTAAGGTCTAGAGGAGTAATTAAATAAGTTGGAAATTGTTGACCTTCTATCATGTATGTATTCTGAGGGTTCTTATTATTGGGGTTTGGTATGGGCTGAGCTGGAAATTGATTGATTTTTGAGGGAATGGTAATGGAAGTGGTTGATTTTGATGTGATTGGTTCTGATGATGTTGTTGAGGATTTTGTTGAAAATTTTGTTGAAGATTTTGAGGGAAATTTTGTTGAGGATTTTGAGGATAAAAATGTGGATATGGTGGATAGGATGGTGGATAATGATAGTATGGAGAGTATCTTCCATAGGGACTTTGTGTTCCTTGTGCCCAAGATTGAGATTGATTTTGAAATTGGGGCCAAGGTTGCTGCCAAGAATTCCAAGGTGGAGGTTGATTATATATTTGATCATGGAATCCTTGTGTCTGAGGTCCCTGCCAAGGTCTTCTAGATACAAAGTTAAGAGACTCTGTGGAATCTGTAGGAGTTTCTTCCTGAAAAACAGCCTTGAGACCAGGAAGAGAAGGACAATTCTTGGTCTCATGTTTCTCAGAACAAATAACACAGGTTTCTACAACTTTTACATCCAAAGGGCACTCTCTCAAGGCATGTTTCTTCCTACATTTGGGACAAAAGATTGCCAAGGCATCAGATTCAGCCTTCTGCTTGTTTTGTATCTTGAGGGTGTCTATTTGTTCACTAAGACTCCCTAAGATGTTAGATTTAAAATCATCAAGCATGTGTCCTATTTCTGATCTACTTACTATCCCAGAAGCAGATTTACTTGCTCTTGTAAGAGCAGGATCTCTTGGACCTTTGACAGTTTTGGATTTCCCTCTGGAAAGGTTGATACATAACTCAAATATTTCAGGTAACTCAAATAACTCATACATTTTCCTTGTAACATCTTGAACACTTCTTCCTTATGATTAACCGGCATACAATAATCCAAGTATCTCTCTAGAAATGCTTGTTTCATGTCTTCCCATGTCCTAATGGAACTACTGCTTAAGCTCATAAACCACTACAATGCTGCTCCTTTCAGAGTTGAAGGAAATAATTTCAATTTTTGGGCATCTTGAAGGTAGTCATAAGTCCTACACAGTACTTCAAATTCGAATAAGAAAGTTTCAGGATCCTCGCCAAGTCCATACAAAGTCCAAGGGACAGAGAGTATGAATGTCTTTTCATTACTACTTCATCTACATAGGGGAACCCAAAAGAGCTTCCTATTCTACCTCTTCCTCCATCCGCACCTCTACCTCCTTCTCCTCTTCCTCCTTCTCCTCTACCTCTACCTCTACCTCCTCCAAATAATGTATGTTCTCCATTAACAACTCCTCCTCCTCCTTCTTCTGCCATGGTTGACTCTCCTGTAGAAGTAGAAAGGTTTGTATCCTCAACAAAAGTTTTTGGATCCTCTTCTATGGCAGGTTCAATGGATGAAGTGGAAGGTTTCTCTAATGGAATAGGTGACCTTAGATCTTCTAGAAGTCCGGGATCAGTAAAGGATGGAAGATGGGTTTGAGTTGAAGGTGTACTAGTTCTGGATCTAGATGAAACAAGTGGTGTTCTAGATGTCAAACTTCTGCCTCTGCTGCTTATAAATCTTCCTCTTGAATCTCTCTCCCTACGCATAAAATTGTTTTTGGATGCTAAGAAACAAAGGTTAACTAGTTTTCACTTCCCCGGCAACGGCGCCAAAATGTTGTGCCTCAATCTAGTCTCCTAAACCGAGTTCATTTAATTGTCAACCAGGATTTGTAAACTGCTGAAGTGAAATGTACCATATGTACCTAGGTGCTTGTTTCCTAGTGCGTTGTGTGTAGTGTTTTTTGATGTTTTGGTCTTTTATGTTAATTTATGATGTTTTTGGTCTTTTCAAGTTTTGTGTTTACAATGGAAATGTCTAGAAAGCTAATGAAAAGAAATTGGTGGTCAAGAACACAGTTGAGCCTAATGTATGGAATGGAAAATGTAATCAAAAATACTGAAGCAACATCTAAACTATGACTGAATAGAAACAAGAGCTTAATGATGACTTTTTAAACAAATGACACAAACTAGACTTTGAGAAATGATCACTTAAATATGCAAGTTTTCTAACTAGACAATTAGACACTAATCATGATGCAACATTCTATTCTAAACTCATCTATTCCATGACTAATTCCTAGTTCTATTCTGTAATTTCAATTGAAGGTCAGAGTCTATTCTCCAAGAGTTATTGGTTTCTTTTCAGGGTAGTTCTGTTGAGGAAGAGCTCTGTTTGTAGTGAGGAATTTGCAGAGATATTTCAGACCTTGTAATGATGTTATCTTCTGTTCCTAAAGTTATGGATCACTAATGGTTTTCAGAAGAAAAAGATATTTGTAAATAATGAAGGCTGTCTTAGGAATCCTATCAACTAAAGTGATCTACTGTACAAAGGGTGACAGTGTGACTATGAGATATGAGTGCAATGAATTGATTTAAACATGAGCTTAAGATGCTTCTAAACTAGAACAATGTTAAACCATAAGCCATCATCAAAATTTGAAATGAAGTAGCTGGACATGAATTAAATGCAAAATGAAACTCCGGAGCATTCTAATTAACATGCACTATCCTATGAAGTTACACAATCGGTTTGTTCATCATGAGTGATATTTTGGAAGAGTTCCTTCTTGTGGAAGAGTAGAACAATTTTGACCGTGGACTTGTATGCAATTGAAAGAAAATGAGCTGAAAGAAAATGAAACTAAGTTGTCACATCACAGTTATATCTTGAACTTCTTAAGGATGTCTTGGAAGAATTTCTTCTTGTGGAAGAGTGGTTAGGACAAGTGCAACTATGATAGTGAAGACTAAAAACTACAACTAATTCCTATGACACTATAGCTATTCATCATTCATTGTTATGATCTGTTGGAAGAATGCCTTCTTGTGAAAGAACTAGGATGAATATAACTACAGTCTCTAGTTAAAAACAAATACAACTCCTATCCTACAGTACCATAGTCATTAAACATTCATTGTTTTAATTTATTGGCAAAGTGTCTTCTTGTGGAAGAACTGGAACGAATTATGACTACAGTAGCTAGTTAAAACAAATACAACTCCTATCCTACAGTACTATAGTCATTAAACATTCATCGTTTTAATTTATTGGCAAAGTGTCTTCTTGTGGAAGAACTGGAACGAATTATGGCTACAGTAGCTAGTTAAAACAAATACAAATCTAACTGATATCCTACAATACCATAGTCATCAATCATTCATCATTTTGGTCTATTGGCAAAGTGTCTTCTTGTGGAAGAACTGGAATGAATTATGGCTACAGTATATAAAACACAACAACTACTAATTCAATATACAGAATGTAAAGACAGCTAGGAAAAACTTATCTAGTTTACGCTAAGGAAATCCGTTCAAGGGGCAGGGGCCCTCTACCACTTGACGGCATTCGACTTCACAATTAAATCACGCCTTCAAGATAATTTTGTCTGCTCCATTAACGATGCAATAGTTTGAACATAATGCTCTGTGTCTTCAAAGACGTAACACAGAGTTTACACCAAATCTAGCAGCAAATCTAATACAAAATTTCTAACTAA
>JAXQQM020067865.1:0-70969 GCA_034641835.2 Pinus albicaulis | reverse complement strand
ATGTTCACAATCTTCAAGAACTGCTCCTTACGTCCCAAATACATTCCTTGGAACGATGCATTCATATCCTTTTTGGTCCCCCCTTTAACATTAATGCCAAAGAACTGCACACGCATGAACAGGTCCTCTTCCACGAAAGGCATGATGTATTGCCATCGGTGGATGGTATCTGTCACCACGTCTCGCCCGGTTCTTGAGACTTGAAAGGCCGTGAAAATGGTGGTAACGCTCACAAGCTTTATTTTCCAGGCAATCACGACACCCCAGCTGCCTCCACCACCACCTCTCAGTGCCCAAACACATCATCGCCCATCGCCTTCTTGTCCATAATCTCACCAGAGGCGTTAACAAGCAATGCATCGATCACGTTATCCGCTGCGACGCCATATTTTCTAGAGAGGAAACTCAGTCCACCTCCTGCGATATGACCGCCGGTGCCAACAGTGGGGCAAATCCCGGCAGGAACTGCATGGTTGTTGGTCTTGTTTGCAATCCCAGAATAAACTTGGCCCAACGTCGCCCCGGCCTCGACCCACGCTGTCGCTGTCGCTGTCGTCGACTTGGTGTCGACATGGACGTTGTCGAAGTTCATGAGATCAATGAGAACGAAGGGAACATCGGAGGTGTAAGAGAGGCCCTCGTAGCTGTGTCCCCCGCTACGGACTCGAATTTCCCACCCGTTTTCCACGCAGCACACCACGCTATTCTTCACTTACTCTTTGGTTTGTGGTAAAACTATGACATAAGGCTTGCGCACGCCGAGTTCTGCAAATCTAAGATTTTGCAGCGAAAAATTGAGCAGAACATCGTACTCCCAAGTAGAAGACAATGACATGGTCGTAACATTTTTTAAACCGCGGTCATGTAAACATGATATCAATCTCTCGCCCGAATCAGGCGCGTCACGGGCGCTCGTAATTGCTATTAACAGAGGCAACAACATCCATAAACCAGTGATTATACAACAGTACTTCGCCATCACTCACTGATTAATCAATCACACAACCAAAACTAAATCTATTGCCAAATCAACCAGAGAACAAAAGCTAAATCTATTGGCAGATGAGATGAGATGAGATGGCTTGATGATTCCTCAACATTAATTCATTGCCATTTATAGAGATGTCCGATTGGATAAAGTCCAACATCCAAATCCAAACCAGTCCACCTCCATGCGATGATGATAAATGGATGATTGGATAAACAAAAGAAAGAAAGAAAACACACGATTAAGAATTCCATGCGATGGTAAATGGATGATTCTGATTCTCCGTAAGCATTTTAAAATTATGGTCAATAATTAATCATTATTTTAATCATTATCTGCATTCATTTCATTTTTTTATAATGTAATTGTTGAGAAATTATAATTTTATATCTTTTAAATTTATATAAAATTGATAAAATGTTTTAATTTTTAATCATTATTAATCAATCAATATCATAATTATATTTAAATTCTATATCTTTAAAATTCAACATTTCTAATTATTTATTAAGAAAATTTAATATTATACCATTTTAATTATTAAAATTTATAAATTTGAAAATTCTATATTAAATTAATAAATTATTTTATTTTTTAATCATTATTAACAAATCAATCAACACTTTTCAAAAAATTTCAAAAGCAAAATTTGCAATTTCATTTTTTTTTACGATATTTAAAATAAGAAATCCTTTTAAATCTATATTTGTAATATATTTAAAATAGGAAATCCTTATAAATCTATATTTATAATATGTACATATCTGTTTCCATAAATTTATGATATTAAATTATTATTGTGAAAAAAATTGAAGCTAGATAAGAGTATTCAATGTAAGTAATTGTGACCTCGATCATCTTAAAGAGTACGATCTTGATAATATTAAAATTATCTAAGATACATTGAAAGCCACAATTGGATTATTGAAAATTTCAAAAAAGTCAATGCTAATGCAATGGTGTGGCTCAGTCATTTTAAACACCCAACCACTATAAGGTTAAGAGTGGTCAATATATATCAGCATTGGATATGGGAGAATCACTTCTAGTGAGATATAATTCAGTTACATATCATTGTTTGTCATCGAGAGTGCATTAAACAAACAAGGAACAATCAAGATTTGTTATATATATATATATATTAATCATTAAGAATATTATTAAAATCCATATTCAATTTTTTATTTATATAATATTTATTTTAATTGATTGATTATTATAAATGTGTTTTTTTAATAATAATATTTTGGAATTGTATTTATATTAAAATCTATGTTTAGAGAATAGTTTTACATCAAATTTTATCTTCCATATATAAATAATGTTATTGATAAGATTGTTAACATTTTAAGTAAGAAAGAAATTGTGGCATCTTTCAAAGCTTTAGTAAACATAGATTCAATATGAAACTAACTAAAAACAAACTGACCACCAACAACTAAAAAGTGTGTATGGAAAATTTTAGTGGCTAAATTTATTAGATGAGCATTTTTTTCATGAATTTTGCAACAACAAAAAAAAGTTCATTTACTAAGAAAACCATTTCTTCAAACAACAACTCATATAAGCCTTATAAGTAGAAAAACATCCTCATAATTTAAATAGGAATGGTGAACTTGAGGATTAAAACAATTGGCTACCTTTGATCTCTCAAACTTAGGCCTCTTTCCAACAATCACATCAAAGAATGTAATTCTCGGACCATAATTACGTTTCTTCAACTTTTCTAACAAAATAATGTAGTGATCCAAGCTACACCATGGGACAGAAATTTGGAAGAAAAAAAAAAAGTGCTGCTCTAAGAAGGAACCAGTGACAAGAAAAAAAATCAAGGAAAGCAACAATGTGACCATGACCTGATCTCCCACTACTCCAAGTGAAGTTATTTAAAGAAAGATTGAAATCACATGATTTAGATTCCAAATTAGATCTTCCATTTTTTCTTGGAACTGATCCCTGACTTGTTATCATCCTTTATTTTCCCAAGCATACTCATTCATATTACAATTGCCCCAAAATATGTTGTCTTGCCCAAATTCAGTCTCCCAAATCCATAAGGGATTATCAACACTCAATATTTTCCATGATGTTAACAAGCGCATTTAACAATAGTGCATACCTTTTCATATGGTAAATGTACAAATTTCTCATCCAACCAATATGGATGTTGACACCTAATGTTTGGGATTAGGTAAATGCATGAAAATATTGTAAATATAAAAATAAAGAGAATTGGAAGATGAAGAGACATTGGGAGATGAAACCCAATAGCGTCCCTCTCCATGTATATATCCATGTTCCTTCTTAATGCAAAACACAATTCAATTCAATGAAAAACACAGTTCAATTCACGGAGTTCATTTATGAAGAAACCCATTTCTTCAAAAAACAACTCGTATAAGCCTTATAAATAGTAAAACATTTGCATAATTTAAATAGGAATGGTGGACTTGAGGTTAGCAACAATTGGCTACCTTTGATCTCTCAAACCTAGGCCTCTTTACAACAATTGCATCAATGAACGTAATACGTTTTTCCAACATTTATAACAAGATAAGGTAGCGATCCAAGCTACACCATGGTAGAGAATGTTGGAAGGAAACAAAAATTGTTGATCTAAGAAGGAACGAGTGATAAGAAAATGACCTGATCTCCATCTGCTTCAAGCGAAATTATTTAAATAAGGATCTATGTCAAGATGATTTAGATTCCGATTTAGATCTTCCATTTTTCTTGGAATTGTTCTCTAACTATATCTTCTCCTTTATTTACCTTTGACTTTGAAAGGCCGCTCATTAAAATGGTCACCCATATAAATTATTTCAATTTTTTTTTGTATTTCATCTATCGTTTCTTCAAATAAAAGCCACGGTAAATCAAAATCATGTTCTGCATGAACACAGAGTAACAAAGCACCATAGTATAAATTCCTAAAGTTTAATATTGCATGAAAAATCTATGCAGTGCTAAATACCACGCGGAGAAGGCCGACAATCAAATGACCTCTCCTCACGTGTGGGCCCCATAACTAATTGTCGCCATTATTTCATATGCTCCTTGATCCACCACTGATCCTCACTCCACGCACGGGTTTTCGAGATGAAATCGAGAGCAATAGATATATTAGTTGCCCTTATGCCATGGTCGATGCCAATATCAAGGTCTCCAGATCCGATCTGATCCTCCTTCACATGCCAATTGTGCAACAGAACCATGCTAGAACGTATTGCAATTATGTTAAAGAAACAGGTTGATATTTCGATTGTTGTGCCGGGATCTGCAGTAACCAGATCAACCTCTTGTCTCCGGGATATCAATCGTGTTGGCATAGGTAAAAATACAACCTCCATACTATTGATCTTTGGATGCAATGACTCGCCACTGACCAACAGCTGTACTCAGCTTCCACCAGAAGCTCCGATACCATGTTAAAAACTGTATTCTATTAATCTATGAATTAAATGGCTCTCCAGGTGAGATACCTGGAGAGTGTACAAACACTCATAAAGAAGAACCTCATACATATATACTTTCACACAAAGAGGGTGGTTTGAACCGCTCCCTATATAGTAGGAACTGAGATCTAATCTTAGAGTCTCAATCCTATCCTCATCACAACAAACATCTAAATCTAGCTTTCTCCATTAATTCCAAAAATTCCATAAACGCTACCGAATCTCTCTCGGTGTTGGATTTGTTTTCTCAATAGCCTTATTTTTACTGCCCTTGAAGTGATGAAAGCCACCTCTCCATAAATTTTTTACTATCTTCAGAAATAAAAAAAGAAACCAACTTCATATCAGTGATATTGAAAAAACAAGAACATGAGAGACTGATCCAGATTTATGCAAGAACGAAACAGAATATCCATGTAACCATAAACACAAAGATGCAGTGGAAATAACACTTCATTACATTAATATCAAATAACTGAAATTTTCTTACAGACAGAATGGAAATAAACTAGCTAGGACGCCGGTAGCTTATCTCTCAGAAGAGATGTGGTGGCTACAAGCTCGAGGGCCTATTTATTATTTAGAAATAATGGAAAACCCTAAATATCCAAAACCCTAACCCTAGGAGATGAAAGGACAAAACTACGAGCCCCGTTTGGCTAAATTGGTGTTTCAACTTCCCGAGGACGTAACTTTGGCATACGATCTCCGTTTGACGGGCACCATACCTCGTTAGAAAGATCTACCCGAGGACTACAAATTTTGATGTACAAAGGAATAGGCTTGGTTGCTCTCAGTTTTCCAAAAAACATCGTTTAAGGCCTCAAAACATCTTTGGAAGTTCAGGACCCGAAATACTGCTAATAATAGTAAGTTGTGGAGAAATTGAAAAACTGAAAGAGACTATGGTGGGGCCCCAAGTGGAATAGGCGGGTGGCTACCAATATCCACCTAGATCATTCCTTCCCCCTTAGGAAGCAATGGTCCCCATTGCGTTGAGTTCCTCCTTGAGATGAGGAAAATTTGTTGAACTTGGTCCCTGGTGAACCACTTGCCTTGGTGCACGAGTTGGCCAACTTTGACAACCCGATACAGTTGGATCTTCTGTTGGTGAGTGTTCTTGATTTTCATGTCCATGATACAATCTGTGGTTGCCTATTCCATGCAGTCTGGGTTTAACTCTATTGGTGTGAGTTGTTCTGCAATGTCAAAGGTGTCCAGTAGAGGTGGGAAGTAGGGACGAAGGAAGTCCACATTGAATACTGTGTGCAGACCAAGGAATGGTGGAATATTGAGCTTGAAGGCATTGTTCCCTACAGCCTTGGTGATGGTGTATGGACCATATCAGAGCGGTTGAAGCTTACGGTGGGGTCGAGTGAGGTGCTTCTTCTGCAAATGTAGCCACACTTTGTTGCTCACCTGGAAGTGTGGCACCCGATGTTGATCATGTCGTTGCTTGTACTTAACATTGGCTCTATCCAACATGTCATGAACTTGTTGGAAAATGTGATGAATGCGCTCGATGAAGTTGTTCGCTTTGTCAGCTTCAGACTGGATAAGATCCGAATCGGCCTGAGTAGTCGCAAATGGCATGGCTACATCAATGGGACATAGTAGCTGGAATCCCAAGCCCACCTGAAAGGGGCTATGTCCTGTTGAGCTGTTGAGAGCCCAGTTATAGCTGTGTTGTACATAGGGGAGGCTCTCATCCCATGTGCACAGATGATTTGAATTGTACATGCGCAGAATGTGTACAATCATCCTATTGACGACCTCTGTTTGTCCATCAGTTTGGGGATGGAAAGTTGTGGACTTGGTGAGCTTGGTGTCCAACATTGACCAGAGGCTGGGCCAAAATATGTTGAGGAACCTGCTGTCGCGATTTGATATGATAGATTGTGGGATCCCAAAGTGCACCTACACTCGTTCAAAGAATATTTTAGCAGTGGCTTCGACTATGATATTCTTCTTGCAGGCCACCATAATGGCCATCTTCGAGAATCTGTCAATGACCACGAAAACACAGTCGTTTCCATGCTTAGTAGAAGGAAGGCCTGACATGTAATCCATGGAGATGGATTCCCATGATCGACAAGGGGTAGGTAACAGAGTATAGAGGCCTTGCTTCTTGATGGTCGGTTTGGCGATGGCGCACACGGTGCAGGATCTAATGTAATTCTCGAAATCCTGTCGAAGTTTCAGCTAATAGAAATACTTCTGCAGTACTGTCACTATTTTCTCGACCTCGAAATGTCCAACAAATCGACTGTAGTGTGATTCCCATATCGTCTTCGCATGCTCACTTAAACGAACACAAAGGTGTCCCAGGTGACATAACAGTGCATCACGGAGGTGAAAATTTGGAACTTGCGTACCCCCCAAGAGTGCCTTGTATGTGTGGTTGAATTCTGGATCACTCTTGTAGAGAAGTGGCCAATCAGAAGTCTAGTGCCCATAAGAGTTGAGAACAATGGTTAGTGCCACGATCGGTGGTCGGCTGAGGCAGTCTGCAACATTTTTCGTGCTACCCTTCTTGTACTTGATGTTCAAATGAAACTGTTGCTGATATGTGGACCACTCCTGATGGCGGTCGTTATACAACTTCCCTTGTGTCTGTATGAACTACAGGGGCTGGTGGTGTGTGTGGATGATTGCTTCCTTCCCCAAAATCTAATGCTTGCATTGTCGACAAGCCTGCACAATGGAATACATTTCTTTGTCATAAGTGGGATACTTGCGTACTGTATCGGACAATGTCTCATTGTGATATGCCATTGGATGCCCCCGTTGAGTAAGAACTGCCCCAATAGCATAGTCAGAGGCATCTGTCTCGATCTCAAATGCTTGTTGCAAGTCTGGTAATGTGAGAACATGGGCAGAAGAGAGGCGATGTTTCAATTCTACGAACGCCTTCTGTTGAGATTCCGACGATGTTTTATACTATTTTTATTTAAAAGAGTAATTTGTATTTGTATTTTTTTATATGACTATTGCTAAATGTGTAATTGAGTAAACTAAATTAAATTGATATTCTAATTTTTAAGATATTTATTTCAAAAATTCAAAGTATGGCGAGTTTTGTTTTATTAAGATTTACTCTAGATGTTCAGAGAATGAATCTATATCAAGTCCTAAACAAGATTATTCTTTCTCTTCTTATTCTATCTTGCACCTTGACACTCCTCTCCTCCTCCTTGCACAAATTTAAACTATGAGGCACAAGGTATTTGTTCCATATATTAAAATTTACATATGATAAGAAAAATGTGATACTCTATTGTAATTTTCTGTACAAATGTGATGGAAAGTGTGCCCTGAATGTTGACATTCAATGGTTAATGTGGTATAAGATACATGCAAATTTACAGTCTTGTATACAAGATCAAGAAAGCTATGCCCAATATCCAACACCATAGAGCAAGACATGTTCACCAATTCAGCAATTGCTTCCAAATCTCTCTTAGTGCTAGAGTTGTTTTCTCAATAAAAATTTTTTTGCTACTCTTCAACTAATGAAATCCATCATTGTTGCATATAGGAGCATTTAGCTCTGATAAGAAAAGTGTGATATTGTGTTATGATTTTCTATACAAATGTTTTGGAGTTGTTTTCTGAATAAACTTGTTTTTACTGCTCTTAACTGATGAAATCCATCATTGTTTCATATAGAGAATTTAGCTCTGATAAGAAAAGTGTGATACCATGTTATAATTTTCTCTACAAATATTTTGGAGTTTTTTCTCAATAACCTTGTTTTTATTGCTCTTAACTCATGAAATCCATCGTTGTTTCATATAGGAGCATTTAGCTCTAATACAAAAAGGGTGATAATGTGTTATAATTTTCTCTACAAATGTGGTGGAGTTTTTTTCGCAATGAACTTGTTTTTATTGCTCCTGAGTGGTAAAATCCATCGTTTTTTCATATAGTAGAATTTAACTCTCATAAGAAAAGTGTGATACATGGGTTGAAATGTGAAGTTGTGTTACACTTTTGTGAGAATCGGGGGCAGAAATTTCTTTTCAGCAATAGTTCGGTCGAACTTTATGAGAAAGTTTGACCAAACTAGTTCTTTCGTTTAGATTGAAAGCACACTGACGGCGTGGGCAAACAAAATTTTTGTCGGAGATGGGGAAACCGGTAAAAAAATGTTGGCCGAACTTTTACTCTTAAAATAGTTCGGCCGAACTAGTTCTTATAAATATATCGCTCGTGAAGTTTATTTTTTTCCCACTTCTATGTTTCTTTGCTCTGTTTCTTCACATTTTTTTGTGTTTATGTTTTGTTAGTTGAATTGTTGCGGTGCTGCTGCTGGTCTAGGGCTGCTTCCGTCAGCTCTGTTGGTGATTATTTGCGGCGACGTCAAGAAAACTACTAGGTAAGATAAAGTTGTTGATTCTCCACCTGTGCATGGAAGTTCATTTGGCTTTGAAATGTAATTCTGGGTTTATTTGGCTCTGGAAGCAATGTTTTTTTTTCTCTGGATGTAATTCTAGGTTTTTTTTAGACATCTACAGTACTAACTTTTGTAATAATTGTCCTCGCAACGCTGTAGTCATTCTCTTCACATGGCTTGTGTTAACACTTACAAAAAGTGGGATCTCTTTGTGGAAAATTTCACAATTATATGCATAGTATTTCTATCCATGTTGTATAGGCTATTGTTTCTCCTCCTCCTCCGCTACACCTTTATCAATGGAATTCACATTCCCGACAACCTCTTATTTTACAAAGGAAACTTTTCATATTTTTTTACCTTATAGCTGAATTTTTTCATCCATGCTACAAGTCTACACCCAGTTTTGAACCTGCACCCATGCAACATGGTGTTAGATTTTGTTATATGCACTCTAATTGTGTTCTTTTTTTGCCCCATTATATGCACTTAACTTGTGTCCTTTTTCCCCCAATTATAAAGACACCAGATACCTTGAATGTTGCTAGGTTCTTAGCTTCAAAATTATTTTCATTTTAAACATATGTTACACAACATGCTACATTGAAATCTGCATGAATTATTCATTACCAATTATGGTGACAATCACCAAGTTACATTAGTACTAATTAAGCCTAGTGCATGTCATGCCAAGTCCAAAATGTTCTTTTTTTTCATATAAATTGTTTTCAACAACTTTGGTATCACTAATGTCTTGCTTGTTAAGATGATGCTTGGATGCCTAAGTAAGTCCCACATATTTGAGGGCACTATTGAAAAAAGAACCTTGTTGAAATGGAAGGACCTCGTTGAAACATAAAACTTCCACTTTGTGACCTCTCTTGAATCACAAGTTCCAGGGCTTTCCCATATAAGAAGTAACCCTGGGCTTCAGGGGAGTCCATTAGATTTGGGGGTTCACTTGCGTATATAGGGATTTCCTTTTCTATGTTAACTTTGGACTGTTACTGCAAATGTAACACCCCTAGTTTATGTTTTTCTTTCAAAGCTAGATAGTTGAAATTTAATCCTGAGGGGAGTGGACCCCAAATGGACAAGTATCTTGTGGATGTAATTAAATATTTGATTAGGAAAAATAAATAAAATAATTATGTGCAAGATTGACCAAATGAGAATTATGAGATCACTTGCTAAATCCATGAGGATGGATAGAGGCAAATACTTTCCCCAAAAATCTTTCAAAAATCCTTGAAAGAATTTATTTCCAAACTAGATTTTGAGGAAAATATAGTTTCCCCAATGATGTGGAGAGTAGTTGGGAAGAGGTAAAAAGCTGGAAAAGTAGAAAGTAGCTTTAAAAATCCCTAAAATGGGAAGCCTAGGCAAACATGAAGAAAAGCATCCTGATATTCTGGACGCAGAATTAGAAACAGGCTTTGGGGAGAAAAAAGCTTAAATAAGCTATTCCTGAACAAATTAGAGGTTGTTCTATTCTGGAGGTGGTCTCAGCTCGGGGGTGAGTTCTGGAGATAGAGAGACTCTACGGTTGGGAGGACTGGTTAATTACCAAAGTGGTATGCTCACAGTAATTATGAAAAATTGAACATTTAATTATGCTTCGATTGACTGTAGTTACCTATGTATATTTGTTTTCTGAATTATAATAGTGTTCCATACATTTACAGAGTTAAGAAGGGATTAAACCCTCTCAGTTCTGCATGGTTGTAGGAACTAGAAAAATGAGGAAAAATCATCCAGAAGCTCTAAACCAGCCTTTGGTTTAAATCTGGAGATTTATAGTACCTCATAATTTATGATTTTGTAACTTTAATCTGCTTCTGTTAACAATAGGACTATAAAAATGGACAATAGAGATAATTGAATTATATGGGTAGTAAGGAATTTATTAAATTTAATGAGTAAAGTACAAACCTGTATACTTCCAAAATAGAAATACATGGCTATCTATAAGCTACATGCTACAGTAAGGATAGATTTGAAAGAGCATAGCTTTTAGTGCTTTATACAATTTTAGCAAATGAAGAGACCTAGCTAATTATGATTACCAAATCTGCAAAAAAATGTAGTATGAGAAACATATATATATCGAGTGTGTGACTAACATCCTTCGCAAAGGAATGGTCCAAAAAAAAAATTTATTGTAAAATAAAATGAGCAGGTGAAATTCTACATAACGCCTGCAACTGTAAAAGCTGTCAAAGTTAACACATATTTCACGATCAGATTTATATAAATTAATAGTCAGGAGTGTTGGCTTAAAAAATATAGGTACTGAAACTATTGTACTAGGAAACAAAGGTACAAGGTTATAGTTGCAAAAACATTATGAACAATATAAGCGACTATTATTATGAAACCTCAACTCAGGAGTATACAAAGAGTCCATTTTTGTGTATACCATGTATGTGAATTTATAGACTCTTTAGGCATGGAAATTTCTCATGCACTGAAAGATTTAGACTTGAAAACTCAAACAAAAAATAGAGGTTTACATGTATTATGCTAGTACAATACGGAGGAACAGAAGAAAATAAAATAAGACTAGCGAGTTGTTAAATTCCTCCAGTCTAACTTATGCAGATAGATTTTCTGGGAGATATAATTCATATGAATAATTATACGAAAATGATAAACAGAGACCCATTAGATAATATCATTAATGGTGCATGAGTAATAGAAGAAATTTGTAAATAGATCAATAAATACATATCAAATTCAGAACCCCGTATGGAATCCTACCTTCACGGGTTAATAGTAAGACTACATGAGTTAAACATTTCAAGAATGTCATAACTGATGCAAAATTGTTAATAGTCATATTGTCTGGCGTAAATAATTTCTACAGTAACAACTTCTGCGATAACAGAAGAACATTCGAATTTGTCTGAGCAAAGTTTGGGAAAATAATAATGCAAGAACCTGGTCATACACCGAGTTAGGAGGCGTCGATACCGACCTGAAATCCCAAAATAAAACACAAGTCAAGTCGTATAAATTTCAACTCCACCCACTAATACTGAATAAAAAACCCTCGACTCTATTCGCACTTACCTGCAACCAAACGAGAGCAATATGATATATCGTTATAATAAAATGATAGGAGCACACCCTGAACATAAATTATGCGAAGAGAACATAAAACAATTTTGTTTACCTTGGGGACGTAAGATGTTCTCATCAATGCAACCTGTATGAAGAACACGGGGTATTGTTAAAAAAATTTCACAAAAATGAAAATAAAACCTCCAGAATAATATTGTTCCAATAATACGATGGCTTACTGAGGAGAAATTGGCTGCTACGAAACCGGATAATTCGGCGAATGGAACAGGTGACTTCAGCCAAATCCCTAAGGAAAAAAAGGAGTAAATCCTAACAATAAGACGAGGGGATAATAGCGTTAAATATCAACATCAGAAATGAAGCAGAAAATCGTTATGAGAGGTTGTGCAATCAAATAAAAGCAAGGAAATACAACGCCATGAGTTCTCGACAATAAACGTGACCATAGAAAAGCATGGTGTAAATTAAAACTCAGGTGACGCACAAAACTCTGAATGTGTTAACCTACGTATCAATAACAAAAGCCTCATAGATTTAAATAGTGTTATTCTCATATGATCATACCTGCCTTATGAGGCGATGAGAGATGAATACACTCACGAAGCCAGGAATAGATGATGCCTCGCTTTGCCAACATGCAGAGGCTCGGCACCGAGAGGAGAGCAAAACGAATGAGGAACGAAAGAACAGTCTCGAAAATGAGCTCGAGATTTATACAAAGGCCTCCAAAAACCAACAACAACGAACCCTAATGGGATAGGGAAATCTCTGCCGTCCAAGTGGCAAAGAATCCAGGGTGGGTACACGGATCGATTTGGTGGAAGTAGCATTTAAAACATGGCCGTTCAACATTAAATTGACAATCTATGAAGTCAATCTCACAGTACCTCCGCTCAGGTTGCATGATTCACATAGTTACCAGAGAAATCAGGCGTGGCAATTAAAAATGCAAACGTGGATACATAACGCTTGAGCGTGAACGAAATGAATTTCAATGCAACTCAAAATAAATCAACAAATAGCCTTGCGTAAAATGACATGGAGACTTGACACAATGTTTAGTTCCAAAAATACATTAATTCGTCTTCGCCAAGGACGCAGTACGTGTACTCTGAAGTAACGATGTCCAGCTTCACATAAATTTCAACATAAATAACATGTACAAAAAAAAATTATATTGAATGACGTTGGAACATGCATTATGAGTTGAAACCTTGACCATAAACTCATCCATAATATCAACATACGAATAGCTCTCTTAATACATAGAGGAGGTCGAAATTCAACTATAGGATTATCGCAATTAGGGTTATACAAAGACGATCATACCATAAAGATAATATCGACCCATACGAGAAGGCCATCAAACCTTAGAACGTAGTATAATGAGCCTACAAGGGTTGGACAGACAGAATAAATTGACATTTATGAGTCCCATATAGATAGGATAAATTATATGGGTAATTTACATCATGCATAGATAGATGTGAATAGGAGTAAGTGCAATCATATGATAAATATGGGAATATATGTATGTGTAAATTTTATAAGCCATCAAATTATGGGCTTATTAGGAGAAGCTTCTATTTTTTATTTCATAAGCCACAAGTTATGATTGAAAGAAAATAATGACACAATAACCCCAAGAGTACCAGATCATAATTGATGAAATTGGAAGTAGACTTGAACAACTATGGCAAGTAGAAGCACAGTACTAAGCTACAAATAGAAAGAAAAAAATTTGTGTAGGAGAAAGGAAGAGATGTTACAAATGGTATCAGAGCCCATGTTATACAAAACTGGGATGTTGTTTTGTGTGCTCATTTTATAAATGAATTTCTATAAAATATATATATATATATATATATATATATATATATATTTACTGATCTGTGTTGTGTAGTGTACAGTGGTGCTGGAATGGCAGAAGGTGAGGAAATTTATGTCGATCTACGTGATGAAGATAATACACCAGATCCCAATGCTCCGGTGATGGCTATGTTGCACAGTTTGCAACGAGAAATGGCTGAGCTAAGAAGCCAGAATGACAGATTGTCATTAGCCAGTGAGGAGCAAGAAAAGCTCATCAGAGAACTAACTTCGCAGAATAGCCAAGAAGGTGAAGGTTCCGGAAAAAGGAAGGTTGATGATTCTGAGGAAGATGATGTTATTAGGCATCAGTATAAGTAGAAAAAGGAATTACAGGGGGAATTCCGAAAGATCAAGCCTCCCTCCTATGATGGGGAGAAGGAGGAAGATGCTGAAGCCTGGTTGTTGAACATGATTAAATATTTTCAAGTCTATGAACACGAAAGCAATCTGAAAGCTAGATTAACTATCTACCATCTACAAGGTAAGGCTACCTTGTGGTGGGAGGAGACAAAAATGGTTCATGCCATTGATGAAAAGACAGTGACTTGGTAAGATTTCCAGGTTAAGTTTAAAAATCTCTATTTAAATGAACGTTATTATGATGATAAAGAAAAGGAATTCCATGAACTCAGACTGGGACAACTCACTATCGATGAGTTTGTCACAAAATTTACAAATATGTTGAGATATGTCCCTTACATTCGAGAAGAGAAGGCCAAGGTGCAAAGGTTTTTGAACTGTTTGCCTGCTGTGTACAAAGAGAATATTGAGTTTGATAACCCAAAAATGATGGACGAAGCTGTTAGAAAAGCTATATTGTGCTACTAGCAGTTTAAAGGAAAAGGTGAGCATGGGAAAAACTAGGTAAAAAAGGGTGAGTTCAAAGGAAAGAAATAGAAACCAGCTTATTTGAAGAACTTTGGCAGGGATCACCAGAGGAAAAAGTTTAATAAAGCAAAGGAAAGCCAGATAGCTCAGTCTAAAATTGGTTCCAAACAATTAGATGAAGGAAATAAGAAGGAAGACATAGTCAAAATGAGGGAACCTTTGAAATGCTGGGGATGTGGAGAACCCCATCTATTGAGGGATTGTCCCCACCGAAAAATTCAGCTGATTATGAGAGATCGAGAAGCTACCACAGTAAATGACATAGCAAGAAATATACCCACTATTAGTGCAGCCTTGGAGAATCGACAAGAAGAACACCAAGCTACCATGGTTGAAATGGAGGGTAAGATTGTTGACCAATCTGTTACTATTTTGATTGATCCGGGTTCTTCTTTGAGTTACATTAGTCCAAACATTGTAGAAAAATGCAATCTTAAACCTGAAAAATTTCAGCAGTCTTGGTTGGTCCAGCTAGCCACTGGAACTAAGAGAAAGGTAACACATAAATTACCCCAAACAACAATTACATTAAATGACTTTCAAATAGAAGTAAATCTAAACATTCTGCCATTAGGGTCATATGACTTGCTGATAGGAATGGACTGGCTGGAAAAGAAAAAGGCCATGATGAATTGCTGGGATAAGACCCTGCATTGTGTAGATGAAGAGGGGAGACCTTTTATTCTGAAGGGAAAACCAAAACCTATCTCGGTAAGAAAAATATTAGCACTGCAACTGAAAAGAACAGCTAGGAAAGGATACCTAGTATATGCAGTACATGTAGAAGAGATAGAACAGAAATCTGAAGAACATCTGCTAGATACCTTGCCCGTAGTAAGAGAGTTTAAGGAAGTCTTTCCAGATGAGATTCCTCATCTTCCCCCCAAAAGAGAGATTGACTTTTCAATCGATTTGGTGCCGGAAGCAACGCCTGTTTCCCGAGACCCTTATCGAATGAGTCCCCCTAAACTCATGGAACTGAAAATGCAATTGCAAGAATTGCTGGATAAGGGTTATATCCGACCGAGTGTGTCTCCTTGGAGAGCACCGGTTCTATTTGTGAAAAAGAAGGATGGAACCTTTAGGATATGCATTGATTATCGTCAACTGAATAAGTTGACCATTAAAAATAGATACCCGTTGCCCAGAATTGATGATCTTTTTTACCAAGTGAGAGGGGCTTCAGTATTTTCGAAGATTGACTTAAGGAATGGTTTTCACCAGCTCAGAATCAAAGAAGAATACATCAGCAAAACAGCCTTTCGAACCAGGTATGGTCACTACGAATTTGTAGTCCTACCTTTTGGTTTGAAAAATGCCCCTGCCACCTTTATGTGCTTAATGAAAAGTGTGTTAAATAAGTACTTGGATAAATTCGTACTTGTGTTCATAGATGATATTTTAGTTTACTCAAAAAGTGAGGAAGAACACAAAGAGCACTTGAGGATAGTATTGCAAACTTTGAAAGAAAACCAGTTATATGCCAAATTTAGTAAATGTGAATTCTATAAGGACAAGATCCAATACTTGGGTCATATTATTTCTGAACAAGGGTTGGCTGTTGACCCATAAAAGATAAAGGCTATTAAAGAATGGCCTGTGCCAATAGATGTTTCAGCAGTGAGATCATTCATGGGGATTGCAGGTTATTATCGCAGATTTGTGGAGAGATTTTCTGCCATAGCATACCCCATAACCTCACTACAAAGGAAGGGTGTCAAATTTGAGTGGACTGAAAAGTGCCAAAATAGTTTTGAACAATTAAAATTAAAACTCACCACAACCTCTATATTGAAAATTGCAGATACTGATAAAGAATTTGTTGTATGTACAAATGCCTGTAGAGAGGGGTTGGGAGGAGTCCTTTTGTAGGAAAATTCAGTTATTGCATATGAATCTAGGAAATTGAAGAAACATGAACAAAACTATAGTGCATATGATTTGGAGTTGGTGGTTGTTATTCATGCCTTGAAGATGTGGCGACACTATCTTCTTGGAAAGAAATTTACATTGATGACAGATCATATTAGTCTTAAATACTTCTTTTCCCAAACTGATTTGAATGCTCGACAAGCCAGATGGATGTCTTTTCTGAGTGAATTTGATATGGATATAAAACATATTAGAGGGAAAGAAAATAAATTTGTTGATGCCTTAAGTAGAAATGCTTGTCAAAATATAAGCAGCATTGGAAGTAGTGCCCAGTTTGATTTAGAAGATTTAGTGAAAAAGGTAGCAGACCAGGACCCAAATTATGAGAAACTACGAGTGAAAATACTAAAGAAAGAGATGGCTGAATACACTCAAAACCAAAAAGGATTGATCTGTTACAAAAACAGATTATATATCCCCAATGTAGAAGCTTTGAAAAGAGAGATTCTAGATGAATATCACAAACAGCTATATGCAGGGCATCCTGGATATCAGAAAATGTTAACAACTTTGAAAAAGAAGTTGTTTTGGCCAGGAATGAAAAGAGATGTAGCAGAATATTTAGCTAGATGCATGAAGTGTCAACTAGTTAAAGTTGAACATCAGCATCCTGCTGGTCTTCTAAATCCTTTGCCGATTGTAGAATGGAAATGGGACACAGTTTCTATAGATTTTATAACAGGGCTACCCAAAACTAAATACCAACACGATTCAGTGATGGTAGTAGTAGACACTTTAACAAAAGTTGCACACTTCATACCGGTGAAGTCTACTTTTGGGACAGCCTAAGTAGCAGATGTGTTTCTAAAAGAGATAGTAAGATTACATGAGGTCCCAAAGGTGATTGTTTCGGATAGAGATGCTAAGTTCACCGCAACCTTTTGGAAGGGTCTGTTTGGGGGCATGGGCACTAAGTTGAATTTCAGTACTGCCTATCACCCTCAGACTGACGGTCAGACAGAGAGAACTAATCAGATTTTAGAGGATATGTTGAGAATGTATGTGATGGATAGGCCATCAAAATGGGAAGACTACTTGCATTTAGCTGAATTTTCCTATAATAACAGCTATCAATCCTCCATCAAAATGAGTCTGTTTGAGGCACTCTATGGAAGGAAATGTCGTACTCCTTTGAGTTGGAGCCAACCTGAGGACAAGCTGATGTTGGGACCAGATGCTTTACAAGAGATGGAAAGAATTGTTAAACAAATACAGAGAAATATCAAGACAACACAAGATCGACATAAAAACTATGCTGATAAGAAAAGAACACATCGAGAATTTAAAGTGGGGGAGCATGTGTATTTGCGTATTAAACCCAAAAAGAGCACACTTTATGCTGGAAGTTTTGCAAAATTGGCTCCTAGATATTGTGGGCCTTTTGAGGTGTTAGAAAGGGTGGGACCAGTGGCTTACAAGCTGGCCTTACCACCCCATGTTAAATTTCATGATGTGTTTCATGTTTCATTATTAAAAAGATATGTACATGATGCTTCTCACATAGTTGATTGGAATGTGATATAGGTGGAACCAGAAGCGGAGTTCCTTCCAGAACCGCTTCAAATATTGGAGCGGGAAGAAATTGAATTAAGGAATCAGACAGTAGTGAGAGTAAAAATGCAGTGGAAGCACTTTACTGCTGAAGAAGCTACCTGGGAAAGAGAAGCTGAAATGATGGAAAAATATCCATTTTTGTTTGAAAAAAAAAAGGAACTCTAGTAGTTAAATAGCAACATCGAGTATGGCATTTGCTTTCAGAGAGGGAATATGTAACACCCCTAGTTTATGTTTTTCTTTCAAAGCTAGACAGTTGAACTTTAAGCCTGAGGGGAGTGGACCCCAAATGGACAAGTATTTTGTGGATGTAATTAAATATTTGATTAGGAAAAATAAATAAAATAATTTTGTGCAAGATTGACCAAATGAGAATTATGAGATCACTTGCTAAATCCATGAGGATAGATAGAGGAAAATCCTTTCCCCAAAAATCTTTCAAAAATCCTTGAAAGAATTTATTTCCAAATTAGATTTTGAGGAAAATCTAGTTTCCCAAATGATGTGGAGAGTAGTTGGGAAGAGGTAAAAAGATGGAAAAGCATAAAGCAGCTTTAAAAATCCCTAAAATGGGAAGCCTAGGAAAACATGAAGAAAAGCATCCTGATATTCTGGACGCAGAATTAGAAACAGGCTTTGGGGAGAAAAAAGCTTAAATAAGCTATTCCTGAATAGATTAGAGGTTGGTCTGTTTTGGAGGTGGTCTCAGCTCGGGGGTGAGTTCTGGAGATAGAGGGACTCTACGGTTGGGAGGACTGGTCAATTACCAAAGTGGTATGCTCACAGTAATTATGAAAAATTGAACATTTAATTGTGCTGTGATTGACTGTAGTTAACTATGTATATTTGTTTTCTGAATTATAATAGTGTTCCATACATATACAGAGTTAAGAAGGGATTAAACCCTCTTAGTTCTGCATGGTTGTAGGAACTAGAAAAATGAGGAAAAATCATCCAGAAGCTCTAAAACAGCCTTTGGTTTAAATCTGGAGATTTATAGTACCTCATAGTTTATGATTTTGTAACTTTAATCTGCTTCTGTTAACAATAGGATTATAGCAGTGGACACTAGAGATAATTGAATTATATGGGTAGTAAGGAATTTACTAAATTTAATGAGTAAAGTACAGACCTGTATACTTCCAAAATAGCAATACATGGCTATCTATAAGCTACATGCTACAGTAAGGACAGATTTGAAAGAGCATAGATTTCAGTGCTTTATACAATTTCAGCAAATGAAGAGACCTAGCTAACTATGATTACCAAATCTGAAAATAAATGTAGTATGAGAAACATATATATATCAAGTGTGTGACTAACATCCTTCGCAAAGGAATGGTCCAAATAGAACAATTATTGTAAAATAAGATGAGCGGATGAAATTCTACATAATGCCTGCAACTGTAAAAGCTGTGAAAGTTAACACATATTTCACCATCAGATCTATATAAATTAATAGTCAGGAGTGTTGGCTTAAACAACATAGGTACTGAAACTATTGTACTAGGAAAAAAAGGTACAAGGGTATAGTTGCAGAAACATTATGAACAATATAAGTGACTATTATTATGAAACTTCAACTCAGGAGTATACAAAGATTCCATTTCTGTGTATACCATGTAAGTGAATTTATAGACTCTGTAGGCATGGAAATTTCTCATGCACTGAAATATTTAGACTTGAAAACTCAAACAACAAATAGAGGTTTACATGTATTATGCTAGTACAATACGGAGGAACAGAAGAGAATAAAATAAGACTAGCGAGCTGCTAAATTCCTCCAGTCTAACTTATGTAGATAGATTTTCTAGGAGATATAATTCATATGAATAATTATACGAAAATGATAAACATAGACCCATTAGATAATATCATTAATGGTGCATGAGTAATAGAAGAAATTTTTAAATAGATCAATCAATACATATCAAATTCAGAACCCTGTATGGAATCTGACCTTCACGGGTTAATAGTAAGACTACAAGAATTAAACATTTCGATAATGTCATAACTGATGCAAAATTGTTAATAGTCATATTGTCTAGCGTAAATAATTTCTACAGTAACAAATTTTGCGATAACAGAAGAACATTCGAATTTGTCTGAGCAAAGTTTGGGAAAATAATAATGCAAGAGCCTGGTCATACGCCGAGTTAGGAGGCGTCGATACCGACCTGAAATCCCAAAATAAAACCCAAGTCAAGTCGTAGAAATTTCAACTCCACCCACTAACACTGAATAAAAAACCCTCGACTCTATTCGCACTTACCTGCAACCAAACAAGAGCAATATGATATATCGTTATAATAAAATGATAGGAGCACACCCTGAACATAAATTATGCGAAGATAACATAAAACAATTCCGTTTACCTTGGGGACGTAAGATGTTCTCATCAATGCGACCTGTATGAAGAAAACGGGGTATTGTTAAAAAAAATTCACAAAAATGAAAATAAAACCTCCAGAATAATATTGTTCCAATAATACGATGGCTCACCGAGGAGAAATTGGCCGCTACGAAACCAAATAATTCGGCGAATGTAACAGGCGACTTTTTCCAAATCCCTAAGGAAAAAAAGGAGTAAATCCTAACAATAAGACGAGGGGATAATAGCGTTAAATATCAACATCAGAAATGAAGCAAAAAATCATTATGAGAGGTTGTGCAATCAAATAAAATCAAGCAAATACAATGCCATGAGTTCTCGAAAATAAACATGACCATAGAAAAGCATGGCGTAAATTAAAACTCAAGTCACACACAAAACTCTGAATGTGTTAACCTACGTATCAATAACAAAATCCTCACAGATTGAAATAGCGTTATGCTCATATGATCATACCTGCCTTATGAGGCGATGAGAGATGAATACACTCGCGAAGCCGGGAATAGATGACGCCTCGCTTTGCCAACATGCAGAGGCTCGGCACTGAGAGGAGAGCAGAACGAATGAGGAGCGAAAGAATAGTCTCGAAAATGAGCTCGAGATTTATACAAAGGCCTCCAAAAACCAACAACAACGAACCCTAATGGGATAGGGAAATCTCCGCCGTCCAAGTGGCAAAGAATCCAGGGTGGGTACACGGATCGATTTGGTGGAAGTAGCATTTAAAACATGGTCGTTCAACATTAAATTGACAATCTATGAAGTCAATCTCACGATACCTCCACTCATGTTGCGTGATTCACATAGTTACCAGAGAAATTTGGCATGGCAATTAAAAATGAAAACGTGGATACATAACGCTTGAGCGTGAACAAAATGAATTTCAATGCAACTCAAAATAAATCAACAAAGAGCCTTGCGTAAAATGACATGGAGACTTGACACAATGTTCAGTTCCCAAAATACATTAATTCGTCTTCGCCAAGGATGCAATACGTGTACTCTGAAGTAACGATGTCCAGCTTCACATAAATTTCAACATAAATAACATGTACAAAAAAAAAATTATATTGAATGACGTTGGAACATGCATTATGAGTCGAAACCTTGACCATAAACTCATCCATAAGATCAACATACGAATAGCTCTCTTAATACATAGAGGAGGTCGAAATTCGACTATAGGATTATCGCAATTGGGGTTATACAAAGACGATCATACCACAAAGATAATATCGACCCATACGAGAAGGCAATCGAACCTTAGAACGTAGTATAATGAGCCTAGAAGGGTTGGACAGACAGAATAAATTGACATTTATGAGTCCCATATAGATAGGATAAATTATATGGGTAATTTACATCATGCATAGATAAATGTGAATAGGAGTAAGTGCAATCATATGATAAATATGGGAATATATGTATGTGTAAATTTTATAAGCCATCAAATTATGGGCTTATTAGGAGAAGCTTCTATTTTGTATTTCATAAGCCACAAGTTATGATTGAAAGAAAATAATGACACAATAACCCCAAGAGTAGCAGATCATAATTGACAAAATTGGAAGTAGACTTGAACAACTGTGGCAAGTAGAAGCATAGTACTAAGCTACAAATAGAAAAAAAAAATTGTGTAGGAGAAAGGAAGAGACGTTATAGCAAATGCGCCTTTTGGAATTCTTTGTAACACCCATAGTTTATGTTTTTATTCCAAGCTAGACATTTGAACTTTAAATCCAAAGGGGAGTGGACCCCAATGGATAAGTATTGTGTGGATTTAATTAATTTTTAATTGTGGAAAATAAAAAAAATAATTCTGTGCATATTGACCAAATGAGAATTATGAGATCACTTGCCAAATCCATGAGGTATGGAAAGAGGCTAAGACTTTCCCCAAAAATCTTTCAAAAATCCTTGAAAGAATTTCTAAATTAGATTTTTGAGGAAAAATCTAGTTTCCCCAATGAGGTGGAGAGTAGTTTGGAAGAGGTAAAAAGATGGGAAAAGCAGAAAGCAGCTTTAAAAGTCCTTAAATAAGGGAAGCCTAGGCAAACAGGAAGAAAATCATCCTACAATTCTGGACGCAGAATTAGAAACAGGCTTTGGGGAGCATAAGCTTAAATAAGCTACTCCAGAACAGATTGGGGTTGGTCTATTCTTCGAGAGGATCTCAGCTCGGGGGTGAGCTCTGTGGAAAAAGGGACTCTAAGGTTGGGAGGATTGGTCATCACGGAAGTGGTATGCATACAAACTTAATAAATAATTAAACTAGATGTTGTTAGACAATGTTGAAAAGTGTTATAGTGATTATGTTGAGTGGTTGTTGTGTGGTGAAATTCCATACTTTTGATAGAATTATATACAAGAGACATTTCTTCTAAAGTTCTGTATGGTAGTAGGAACAAATCCATTGGACACTGTCAGTCAGAATCTCTAAACCATGGGGTGGTTTAAATCTGGAGAGAGTATAAATGCTTCCCTAGAATAATTGAAGTGTAACTTTAATTTGCTTCAAAAAAAAAAAAACTAGATTCATGTATTAATAACTCGTGATTGTGGTAAGATTATACTCTTATAGATGTAGATACATGCCAATGAAAATTTAATATAGGCTCCATATAGGAGTTGGGGTAGTTGCACTATAAATTAAACCTGGAAGAATTCTGTGTGTGAAATAAACCGGAACCATGATATTAATCATATCCTTTGCTTATAATAGATTAAGTTTACATAATCAATAGTAAAATACAAAATAGAAACTTAAGATAAACTGTATACAGAATTCATAATTTGCTTGGAAAAACAGAGACACACTAGAAAAGCATAAAGAAATTCTGGTTAGGAGTGCTTACTAGCAGTTAGAGTCATTGACTCTCTTACACCACTGCATTTAGAAAAATTAAATCGGTGTAAGTATAATTGCTTTCAGAGTGCACATAATGTAAATAACCCTTTACAGTTGCTATAAGTAGGCCATGAAGGTAGACTATAGGGCATTAAACAGTTAAAAAAATTCTTGAGATACATATACATATGTATTACCAAATTCTGCAAACTAAATACTTAAAATTAAATGGTAACAGAGGACTAGAAGTAAGATGCTTGGCGAATTCATAACTAGTAAAGCAGTTTGTTCTTATACATAACATTTCCCCATTTTATGAACTGATATGCAGAATTGATACACAGAAAGCTAGTTCTTATAAAGTTCATTAGAACAGAATTAAAACTTTCGTGGGTGAGAAGTCCACCTAGTCTCAATAATCTACCCATGGACAAGTAATTATAATAGTCAACTATGAGGATTCTGACATATTACCTGACATAAACATATTTTTTGTAAATATTGCGAAACCTGATGGTGCACAAATGAAACGTTAATGAAATAGAGATTTTCAAGAAAAAAAACAAAATTTGTATTAAAACTACACTATTCTACTTATCAGACAAACTTGATAATATCGACATAATTTCCCTTACTAAATTATATGCGTTATACTAAGCTGTAATCATGTTTGAAATTAATAGAAATCAACTACATCAAACCTAGGTTTTTGCATGCACGCAACATGAATCGAATCAATATAGAGGAACATATGTATATATAAAAACAACTATGATAATGTATATCCAGCTGTGAGTTAACGAAAGATTTCAGCTAATACCAATATACCAAATCGAATAGCAGAGAATAGAAAGAACTGGAGCATCCCATCAACATGGGTCCATGAACAAAATCCAAGATTAGGTAGTTTGAGTCGAAACTATATTATGGCGGATGAGAAAATTAATATATGTTATCGTTACACAATAAAATAGAATAGCCAAGTGGGCTAGCCCTCATAACCATAACAGACAATTTCAAGTAACATCATATCTTCAGAGTCGACAGATGAAGAGAAACATCTACCAACCTTTAAATGAAGAGCGTAACCCTGAGTTAGTAGGAAACTACAAAATTGAGCTATAAACCAGAGCTCGTGACAATATGATGGAAGAACTATATTACCTGCAATCAAATTAATTACAAATTAAATTAGTGACAGAGAAATATCAACGCAGAACGTATCCATAAGTTCAATAAAGAAATATCAATGTAAGGGTATGGCGTATGGTGAAATGGTGACATTTACCATTCAGGGTTTGCGGCGCCGAGAAGACCGAACCAACGAAATCATTCTACCCGAGACAAAATGAAAACTAAGTTAAGCTCTGTGGCTGGCAACGAAGCGATACCTTATGTTTAAGAGTTAGAGGAAAAAAACGAACTATGCAACGATAACTATAATTTCATAAGGTTCCATAAAAACCACATAAATCTCTGAGAACGAAAAACAAAAAAAATAAATTTACCAGGGCATGGCGATGGTATTAAAAGAAAAATTTCTAAGCATTCCTGTCCAGAACAACCCTCGTCACCACCTACGAGATAGGGTGAGGACACTCAGGGAAATTCGAAATCGAAGCCAACTTCAAAATCAATAGATAACAAGGAAAATGTGTGAGGAATAACCAAAGAGTTACCTGGTTAAGGGAAACACATTGCGTCCAAATAGAAAATTTTGAACTTCATTTGATCGAGCCTCTTGCAACGATGCCTGGAAGGGAGAAGACTTCGGAGAAGAATGAACCAATAATTAAAAGAGGTTTGATAGAGAACGTAGGAGGAAAACCCTAAACGTCTCAAACGCTACACTTGTCAATCATCGAGCTAGTGTCACAAGGATTGACAACGAAAATCCCGGGGTCAGAAACCCTAAATATGATCATATGACGAAGTACACAAACAGATAAGCAAAATCGTCTCAAGGCACGAGGACGTCTTGTCCATAATTAAACCCAAGCTGTAGTGGGAGGCTCGAGGCAGAGTATTATTCATTTCATCAATATTATACGTACTGTGTGGACCTAGCATGGTACACATAAACATTCGGAAATTATATTTCTCTCTGTATCGTTGAGCTAACGTTAAATCCAAACGAGAAGTTAGAGTCTAGTAAGGGAACGACGTTATACGTACGTTCATGAGACGAATTACCAAGTCCAAACATATTAACCATATTATTATATATGACTGGAAATGGCCTTAGTGCCATGACACCAATTACAAAGATCTTCAACATCAACGTAATAGTGTGTACGTAGGGTTGACATACGAGTGGAAAATGTGAGAGGTTAATAAGTGAAATTATGGGACACATTGTTATGTTATCAAAGTGAGTAAATGAAGTATAAGACTTGAAGTATAATGATTGCTTGGTAATCCATATGGCTAGGTATCTATAGATATATTTATAGATTGGGAAAAGGGGTTAGTGGAATTTTGAGCTAGAAAGAACAAGGTGGTATTATATATTGATATGTATATGATTAATACTTAAAATAGAAAAAAAAAAAAAAAAATTGAATGAGGAGGCGTGACATTCTTGGTTTTAATTTGAGTTGATTGGTGTCACGTAGAAGTCAAGGCACGAGCATTGCTATAGAAAAATTTTCTTTACAACCAAGTGGGAACGAGAAACCCCAAAATTCCAAACAAAGCATCTATGCTGTTAATTATTCTTTAAATTTCATTACCTTTTTCTATAAGGTGTATGTTGAATTTCTGGTAATATGATATGCATTCAGTTGCTACAGTTGCTACTGTTCCTGTGGATCCATCAATTTCATCTAATCTAGCTAAATCTTGCCTTGTGCATGGAAGTTTACCACCACTGTTAAGCTTATGCCATTACTGAGCCTTCTCTCGATTCCTCAACACTGGAATGATTGAACTAGAATGATCTACTGCTGTAATGTGACTACATATTGTCTTTTATACTGCTGAAATGTATTTTTATAATGTGACTACATATTGTCTTTTATATTGCTGTAATGTATTTCTATATGAGACAGAATCTGATCTTTTATACTTGATAACCTGTTATGGGTATATCAAGAGGATTTTTATATGAACTGTTATCAATATATGAAACAGGGTTTTTTCTCCTTTGAAAAAGGAGTTGAAATCATTCTAAATTCACATATGTTCAGTGGTGTCACGGTTTCACTTCCGATATTATGTTGCTTACCTTGATGAACAGGTGGAACTCTGTTAGGAGGCCTCTCTGTTTTTTGACTCTTTGATCATACTTTCAAAGGCCGTTATATGTTATATAGGCTAGACTGTATAGTTATTAGACTACATATCTTTATATAGAACTTGAAAATAGTATGATGGAAACCAAACATAATAATGTATTAGGACATCACAACTTGCTAATTACTTATTAGACTACATATATTCATATAGAACTTGCAAATAGCATGATGGAAATGTGAACTTGCAAATAGTATGATGGAAATGTGGATCTCATGACTCTTCATGATTAATGGTTCTAGAAACCAAACATAATAATGTATTAGGACATGCTCCTTTAACTTGCAAATAGTATGGTCGAAATGTGGATCTCATGACTCTTCATGATTAATGCTTCTAGAAACCAAACATAATTTAATGTATTTGGACATAATTTAATGTATTAGGACATGCTCCTTTAGGCTTGGTGGAATTACCTTTGTTTTTTATTTTTCTCTTACACACACACACACACACACACACACACACACACATATATATATATGAAGAGATGATCCCATTTTCTTTTTTATTCATAGATCAAATGTCATTTAAATACAATATTTATCATAATGTACAATGATTCATTCCATAATACTCATAATTTTTTTCATTAAAAAATTAACCCTTTAAATGATGAACCTAGTTAATGCTTCTTCTTCATGAAGAAGACTACTTGATCTTTCAATTTGAATTTGATGATGGTCCTTTGTTATCTTTCTTGACTACTTCAAATTATTGACACAATCATATGCTTCCTGTTCCTCTTTTTATTCCTTCCTTATATTGTATTCTCCCCCTTATATATTGTGTACTCTCCCACATAGATATTGCACTCAGTTTTGATGTTCCTTTGTTATCTTTCTTGACTACTTCAAATTATCAAATTATTGACACAATCATATAGATATTACACTCAATTTTGATGTTCCTTTGTTATCTTTCTTTACTTCAAATTATTGACACTTGATCATATAGATATCATATAGATATTGCACTCAATTTTGATGGTCCTTTATTATCTTTCTTGACTACTTCAAATTATTGACACTTGATCATATAGATATTGCACTCAATTTTGATGGTACTTTGTTATCTTTCTTGACTACTTCAAATTATAGACACAATCATATGATTTTTGTTACTCTTTTTATTCCTTATATCTATTCTCCCCCTTAGATATTGTGTACTCTCCCACATAGATATTGCACTCAATTTCATAGGCTCTTCTTTTGAAGACAAATATATTGTATTCTCCCCCTTATATATTGTGTACTCTCCCACATAGATATTGCACTCAATTTCATAGGCTCTTCTTTTGAAGTCAAATAAGTGACAATAATTTACAAAAACTATCCCTAATTTGTTTCTCACATGTTCAAATGGTTCTCTAACAAGATAATTTAATAGAACTATTCCTAATTTGTTTCTCACATATTCAAATGCTTCTCTAACAAGAGGCTTTGTGGGTATGTATTCCATATTCACTATTTTCTCAAAGACTTGTTGTGTGAGGAAGTGGTACTTTATGATGATATGTAAATAGTGATTGAAGGAACTAGAACATTTTATTTTTGAAATTATTATTAGACTTCTATTGAAACACTTAATGAATGTATATAGATTTACCTTAATATCTTGTGAAACCAATTTTCATCAAAACACTCAAAAAAAGTAACTACTATGTATTCCATATCAATGTTAATTGAATGTTGATTTTCAAGGAATCAAAATTTTTTCCAAAACAATGTTATATAAATATGTATCATGTGTACGATGTCACTGATATAAAATTATTTATTTAATAGTATATGGAATTTTCATAAGGTACCTATATGATTGACGTTTTGTTCAGCATGTCTATATAGAATATGGACAAGCATGGAGACTTGGTCTGAATGATAGTATTCACTCTAAATTTCTTTTTGTGGAACAAATGTGTAGTTTTCTACAAAATAAATTACTGACAAAATGGTCCCTACTGGAAAAACTTCACGGGATTTTTTGAATTGCAAGTCTTGCCATCGAGCTCTATGGGAATGCTTGGTGTATTTATAAATTTTTGCCTCAAACTTTCTCAAAAAATCTATCACAGAAATTTCTTCTTCTTGTAATTCAATTCTTTTAGCACTATTTGAACCTTGAATCGATGTATGGATATATTCATATCTCTTCCATTTCACCTTCATGTTGTACAATGATTGATCATTTATATCAGTACGATATTTTTTTTTAAATTTAGTCAAATTTCCACAATCATTGCATTTTTTAGCACCAACACATTTCTTTTCGTAAAATAATGCATCACTTTCTCTTTCACATAGAATTTGAGATATGAAATCACGGATAGTGGAAGGAGGAGGTGAATCTTTCCAAAATTTTCGACCAAAATTAAGGAATGTGTCATAATATAACTGAAATTCCACATGATAACGACAACAACAAGTTTCGCATACGATGATAGGTTTTACATACCATGGTTTTTGTTGAACAAAAGCACTAATTGAGACATAAATTTCAAGATTCTCTTCTTTGAATTTGTTGAACAACTCTATACGAGTGGTTTCCAAGAAATATTTTTCATGGTCTTCGTCTTGATTTATTTTGTATTCTTCGCATCACATACTTTGGGTTAGCGAAGCACGCGGGTGTTCTTCCAATATTCTTATATTATTTTTTTAACATTTTCTCCAAGTCTATCTTTGTATGGTTGCCTACAAATAGCTCTCCAACAAGCGAGTTCATCATTTACATCTATTTTCAGCCGAAAGTTCTGATGTTTTTGAAAAGTTTTTCGTGAGGTTCCTAATGCTCGTGCCATAGATGTTACCAAACGATTCTCTTTAGTACTTGATGAAACCATTGCCATATGTATTCCTCTATGTAAAATTGAAACATTTTTCTGTCTAGATCTCCTAATTGAATTTATAGCACTACTTATATTTTGTATCACATTTTCCTTCATTTTTTTTTATCTTTGGTTGATTTTTGAATACCCAGTAGTGTCGTAGCTTCTTTTAATTTCCGTAATGATAGGAGACCTTTCAACATTTGATCTTGAACTGTCACCTGCTCCTTTATGAAACACATTTCAAAAATGCGGTTAACACGATATCATATATAATGGTCAGGTTTTTTATCTCCATATGTGTGACTGTCAACATTTTCTAACATCTCATCATCGACACTGATTTCATTTGTACATATTCGAATAAATAGTACATAATAAGTTTACATATTCAATAAATAACTAAATTAATAAATATATGTATAAAATTTCAATAATACGTGCATGTGTTCAATATATATATATATGTACATACCTTGTGCTTCAATTTATTCACTTGAATTTCTTTCAATATTTTCACCATCTTCAATCATTGGTTCAATATCTCTTTCACTTTATCTTTCAAAATTTTGTATCTCATCATCAATGTTTTGAGGAATATTTCTCTCTGTTTACATTGCAAAATATTTTTCTTGAATTAGTTCATCAAATAAAAATTAAGCTTCACATTTTACACTAGGAAAATTTTAAATATATCAATAGATCATAATATTTACATTTACATACCTGCTTCAATTTCTAGTTGAGGTTGATTTTCCCCTTCAATATTTGAGAGTGCTTTTATCTTTCTTTTGCGAGATTGTCTCGTCTCTTCTCTACGTTCCTCAGGGTCTCTTTTTCGATCATATTTTCTCGCACAATTCCTTCGATTTCCCATGATAATAGAGTATGAAGTTCAAAAAATTTAGACAATAGTTTGAATTAGAGAAAGCATCACAAAAGATTTAATTTTAAAAAAATCATTTTAAATTTTTTGCAAAAGACACATACTCCAATCCAAAACACTAACTTTAAAAAATCTGAGAAAAAAATGTCTTATAAAAATGAAACGAAGCTCAAAAGATTTACTTCAACTCAAAACGCGTACTCTAAAAATTTGAAATTAAGCCCAAATCTATACTTTCAAGAAAATGAAGAAAAAAAAACATCCAAAAAAATGTATCACATACCTCCAAGAAATGTCCTTTGAATGTACGTCCAAGAAAATTCCTTAAACCCAAAAAAATTGTTTGCAAAATCAGACCGCTTCCAACAAATGTCTTCCAAGAAAAGTCCTTAAACCCAAATATCCGAGAAAAGTCTTTAAACCCAAACCAAGACTTTTGTAAAATTAGACCAAATGTGCGAAATGTGCAAAAATTATGAATGATTTCGCGGAAATTTATATTGCTGTGAAATGTTTTTTTTGGAGGGGCTCTGCGAAATTTTCCGGCCAATGGAAATGTAGGGAGAAGTTCGGCTGAAATTTGAAAAATAGTTCGGCCGAACTTTGAAAAAAATTCAATCGAAATATGAAGGCGTGAGACTTAACGGCCCATTGGCGCAAAAACTAGTTTGGTTGAACTTTGAGTATATCATTAAGGACTATGCATAGTTCCTGTATGAGTTGCATTACTTAAAACAAAATTTAATATCGTTGCATTAATTATAACAGAATTTAATATCCTTTCTTGCTGATACATACCACTTAATCCATGAAAAACTGTAACCATGCATGCAATTATATATGCTAATCATTTCAATTTTATGTTGATAACAAGTTATTTTATCATTTTTTTAGTAAGCCTTTCAGTTTTTATTTTTATAATAGTTTACAGGCATTCATATCAATATAATAAATTGATATTGAAAACCAACCTATGTTTTGGACTTGTGTGTAGGTGTCTCCATTCACAAATTTCTTACTCATTTTGTCTCGAGATTGTTAGATAATGGTGAAAGAAATACAATGCTAATCCAAGTGATCCAGAGAGTTATTCATGGCCAGTTTGGAAAACCAGGCATGAAGATGCTTCTAATTTTCAATGAAGTAGTCTTCAAAGGTTCCTAGCTCTATTTTAATTACATAAATACATTGAAAACCAACTCATAGTGTTTACTTCAGTTGTTTTATTTGGACTTGTTGCAAGCTGACATTTACTGCTATAGAAGTTGTGCATCAAATTATTATGTAATAATTGTGCCAAGAAGTTCTTAAATTATTGCTCTTCAGTTATATCTTATCAATTTAGTATGCTTTCAATCAAGAAGAGGCTTCGGATTATAAGAACTATATCTTTCTGGTTGATAACTCTTATCATCAATATCTTTGAAACCTCCACGTCGTGCTTCCATGGAAGAAAAATTTTTCTTGCATTCCTTCATGATGACTTCTTCTCTGCAACATCTTATTTCTTTAGGCTAATCTTTCCTATTCTATTTCCTTACGTCGTTTCTTTTGCAACATGTAGTGCAATTTCTAGTTGTAACTTTTTATGATCAACCATTATAGTTTTTTTTTTTTTTTGTGAGCTTATGTAGAGTTTTGAACCGGTGGCCTTAAGTGCCTTAATAGAACACCCTATCATCGTGTGCTCTATACCACATAGAATAAAAATTTATACATCAACTCATTTACCATAACTTCTTGTTCACACTAATTTATTACTATATATTAACCATAATTATTTTTATATTAATACATATTTAAAATAGGATTACAACTTCGATTTTTTCCCAAAATTCATGTGAGGTGCAATAGTTAATGTACTGAACTTACAATTATAGTTATAAAATAGTATATAAAAATTTTCAAAATGGATCATGATTTTCAAATTTAACAAGTTTATAAAACTTACACAAAGATTATATAAACCAATTTTACTTTTATTAAAATGATAAATATATCAATATTTTGAATGTAGCTTAATGATAAGAAGGCAATTAAGAAATAATATAAATACTCAAGGAAAACATATAAAATACAAAATATTATAATAATAAATATAATTGAGTGAGTAAATTCAATTTCTCATCATTATAAATTATTATTATTTATTAGTGTAGTATGATTTCAATTTTTAAAGGAATTTCAACTATATATATATAGTCGACTCCTTGTTGTTGAATAGGGAATGAATTATGCATAGCAAAGAACGTGTTTTAATGATAAGAATTTTTAGTTTAGATTGAGTGGTTGGATAAAATATTTATGATTCTAGGTATTGAAGTTAAGTCTTGTGAATAAGTAGTTTGAGTGGTTGGGTAAAATATTTATGATTCTAGGTATTGACGTTAAGTCTTGTGAACGAGACGTTTTAACTTTGGAATAGATTAAATATGTTGCAATATTAAGAGAATTTATAATGTGGGTTAGATAGGTACCAACAAGAGAGATGGTTGTACTTAGAGACACTATATTAAATGTTTTCATGACCAATGCAATCATAAGTGGATCAAATCTCATTCCATGTCCTCATTAATTTTAAAGTCCATTGAGTTTAGTTGGGTGGTTAGATAGAATCATTATAATCCTCCCCACTTATGTTCAGGTCTCATAATTTGACATCCTGTAACTCTAGAATAGAGTGACTATGTCACAAACTTAAGTGAGACAATGTTGTGGGCTTTCCAGGTACCAACAAGCTCTCTCTTTCCTTTGATATGTTGTGGGCTTTCCAATGTCACACTTTTAAGTGAGACAATGTTGTGGGCTTTCCAGGTACCAAAAAGCTCTCTCTTGCCTTCAATATGTTGTGGGCTTTCCAATGTCACACTCTTAAGTGAGACAATGTTGTGGGCTTTCTAGGTACCAACAAGCTCTCTCTTGCCTTCGATATGTTGTGGGCTTTCCAATGTCACACTCTTAAGTGAGAGAATGTTGTGGGCTTTCCAGGTACCAACAAGCTCTCTCTTGCCTTTGATATATTGTGTGCTTTCAAGGTACCAAGAAGCTCTCTCTTGCCTTCGATATGAGAGGGAGATCGATTTCCTTACTAGAGTGATCCCCAATACCAACAACATATATGGTTGGGTCCAGATTCAAGTCTTATAAGTTGACATGTTTACATTGTGGAATAGAGTAAATTTGTGCTTTTAAGTGAGTGTACACTTGTGGGATGGCATAATACCAAGAATTAGTCAAATTAGTCAATTGAATTTATCTTAGATTCTTATATTTAATATTATATCATTTATATTTTAACATATATATATATATATATATATATATATATATAGATATATACTTTGAAAAAAGATTTGAAATATCAAAATTAAGACAATAATAAATATTAAAAGGTAACATAAATAAAAAACTAATATGAATAAAAAACTAATTAATAAAAAACTAAGATGAATAAAATACAACATCTAATAATAATAATATGAATAAAAAACTAAGATAAATAAATAACAACATCTAATAATAATAAAAATGAGATAATAACTTTAATAAATAGTCTAGCTAAAATCAAAATAACAATTTAATAAAATTTTCAGTTAAGTACATTACAAACATTTTAATTAAAACAACAATATACATTATAGACATTTTAATTAAACGAGCAATATTGATTTTTGCTAGATATCCATACCCATTTTTTAACATACACATCCATAACACGATGAATGGATGATATTCATAAAATTATAATAAATCCTATTACTAAATAATAATAATAATATAAGGTATTTCAACGACCATAAAGATAGATATTATAATAATTTCATATAATAAATAATATAATATAAAAACCTATTCAAAATCACCAACAAATAAATAATATAAAAACATAGTCAAAATCACCAACAAAGGTTGAAAATTTTAAAATATAATAAGTTTGAAGGGATTTGAAGAAAATAGAATCTCAACCGCGGTAACAGTGAGCAGGTGATATAAAACATAATGTAAAACTCGACTCGACGCTAAATGAAAAAAACTTCACGTAGTAGCTGGTGAGAAGCGAATTCGACCGAAACATGAATGCCCGAGAAGAAACTTCATCCTAAATTGGCCATTGATAAAAATGAATGATGCACTCTTGTATTTCTACAAGGTGAAAAATATAACAGTCGTGTTGTGTTTTTATTGCAAAGAGTATAAAGAATCAAATTCATCCAGAAAAACATACAAAGTCGACGTAAATTCCCCACAATTGATGTGAGTGCCACACCGTTAAGGACTGATGTGGCTTAAGATGTATCCTTATTTTGGATTACAATTATAAGCAGACGATTAGACAGTAGGTATAATTTTGGATTACAATTATAAGCAGACGATTAGACATGAGTAGGTAGGGATAATCAATTATTTCTTGGAGGAATGCTCTGAGAGTTTCTGAAAACGTTGTGGGGATCGACCTCTGTTTTGGCCTTCACAAGTCTATCGAAATTATCGCGGAAATACTTCTTTCCCCATGCTTCGAATTCTTCGACTGTGGAAGTTCCATTGACTGCACTGCCCAAATCGAGATCCAAATAGTTAACATAAGCAGATCTGGGAGAAGAAGAAACATAAGGAGCCATGTATGCGTAAAGTTTTCGCATCCAGTTAAGGTAGTGCTCATTGTCACTGCTATTGTTCCATACGACCTTGTACTGTATGTCGAAGATGTTTCCAGCCCTGTGAGGGAAGGGTATCGCAGAGGGAGGAATCCTGTCCATAATTCCTCCTAGAGGAGAGAAAATCGCATACGCGTTCACCTCTTCTTCCATTATGTCCCACAATCCTTGGAGGCCTGATTTAGGTAGCGGGGTTGTTTCCATATCTGATTTTATTTTGAAGTGGACTTTGTTGGAATAGTATCTGTGTGTCAGTTCACTCACGTTAGCAGTCCCTCTGATGAAGGACGTAGACTCGATCCAGCTCATTTCATTGCACTCGTCCTCCGCCATCTTCAATTCCGGGAAGGTTATGTTCACAATCTTCAAGAACTGCTCCTTACGTCCCAAATACATTCCTTGAAATGATGCATTCATATCCTTTTTGGTCCCCCCTTTAACATTAATGCCAAAGAACTTCACATGCATGAACAGGTCCTCTTCCGCGAAAGGCATGATGTATTGCCATCGGTGGATGGTATCTGTCACCACGTCTCGCCCGGTTCTTGAGACTTGAAAGGCCGTGACAATGGTGGGAACGCTCACAAGCTTTATTTTCCAGGCAATCACGACACCCCAGCTGCCTCCACCACCACCTCTCAGTGCCCAGAACACATAATCACCCATCGCCTTCTTGTCCATAATCTCACCGGAGGCGTTAACAAGCAATGCGTCGATCACGTTATCCGCTGCGACGCCATATTTTCTAGAGAGGAAACTCAGTCCACCGCCTGCGATATGACCGCCGGTGCCAACAGTGGGGCAAATCCCGGCAGGAAATGCATGGTTGTTGGTCTTGTTTGCAATCCCATAATAAACTTGGCCCAACGTCGCCCCGGCCTCGACCCACGCTGTCGCTGTCATCGACTTGGTGTCGACATGGACGTTGTCGAAGTTCATGAGATCAATGAGAACGAAGGGAACATCGGAGGTGTAAGAGAGGCCCTCGTAGCTGTGTCCCCCGCTACGGACTCGAATTTCCCACCCGTTTTCCACGCAGCACACCACGCTATTCTTCACTTACTCTTTGGTTTGTGGTAAAACTATGACATAAGGCTTGCGCACGCCGAGTTCTGCAAATCTAAGATTTTGCAGCGAAAAATTGAGCAGAACATCGTACTCCCAAGTAGAAGACAATGACATGGTCGTAACATTTTTTAAACCGCGGTCATGTAAACATGATATCAATCTCTCGCCCGAATCAGGCGCGTCACGGGCGCTCGTAATTGCTATTAACAGAGGCAACAACATCCATAAACCAGTGATTATACAACAGTACTTCGCCATCACTCACTGATTAATCAATCACACAACCAAAACTAAATCTATTGCCAAATCAACCAGAGAACAAAAGCTAAATCTATTGGCAGATGAGATGAGATGAGATGGCTTGATGATTCCTCAACATTAATTCATTGCCATTTATAGAGATGTCCGATTGGATAAAGTCCAACATCCAAATCCAAACCAGTCCACCTCCATGCGATGATGATAAATGGATGATTGGATAAACAAAAGAAAGAAAGAAAACACACGATTAAGAATTCCATGCGATGGTAAATGGATGATTCTGATTCTCCGTAAGCATTTTAAAATTATGGTCAATAATTAATCATTATTTTAATCATTATCTGCATTCATTTCATTTTTTTATAATGTAATTGTTGAGAAATTATAATTTTATATCTTTTAAATTTATATAAAATTGATAAAATGTTTTAATTTTTAATCATTATTAATCAATCAATATCATAATTATATTTAAATTCTATATCTTTAAAATTCAACATTTCTAATTATTTATTAAGAAAATTTAATATTATACCATTTTAATTATTAAAATTTATAAATTTGAAAATTCTATATTAAATTAATAAATTATTTTATTTTTTAATCATTATTAACAAATCAATCAACACTTTTCAAAAAATTTCAAAAGCAAAATTTGCAATTTCATTTTTTTTTACGATATTTAAAATAAGAAATCCTTTTAAATCTATATTTGTAATATATTTAAAATAGGAAATCCTTATAAATCTATATTTATAATATGTACATATCTGTTTCCATAAATTTATGATATTAAATTATTATTGTGAAAAAAATTGAAGCTAGATAAGAGTATTCAATGTAAGTAATTGTGACCTCGATCATCTTAAAGAGTACGATCTTGATAATATTAAAATTATCTAAGATACATTGAAAGCCACAATTGGATTATTGAAAATTTCAAAAAAGTCAATGCTAATGCAATGGTGTGGCTCAGTCATTTTAAACACCCAACCACTATAAGGTTAAGAGTGGTCAATATATATCAGCATTGGATATGGGAGAATCACTTCTAGTGAGATATAATTCAGTTACATATCATTGTTTGTCATCGAGAGTGCATTAAACAAACAAGGAACAATCAAGATTTGTTATATATATATATATATTAATCATTAAGAATATTATTAAAATCCATATTCAATTTTTTATTTATATAATATTTATTTTAATTGATTGATTATTATAAATGTGTTTTTTTAATAATAATATTTTGGAATTGTATTTATATTAAAATCTATGTTTAGAGAATAGTTTTACATCAAATTTTATCTTCCATATATAAATAATGTTATTGATAAGATTGTTAACATTTTAAGTAAGAAAGAAATTGTGGCATCTTTCAAAGCTTTAGTAAACATAGATTCAATATGAAACTAACTAAAAACAAACTGACCACCAACAACTAAAAAGTGTGTATGGAAAATTTTAGTGGCTAAATTTATTAGATGAGCATTTTTTTCATGAATTTTGCAACAACAAAAAAAAGTTCATTTACTAAGAAAACCATTTCTTCAAACAACAACTCATATAAGCCTTATAAGTAGAAAAACATCCTCATAATTTAAATAGGAATGGTGAACTTGAGGATTAAAACAATTGGCTACCTTTGATCTCTCAAACTTAGGCCTCTTTCCAACAATCACATCAAAGAATGTAATTCTCGGACCATAATTACGTTTCTTCAACTTTTCTAACAAAATAATGTAGTGATCCAAGCTACACCATGGGACAGAAATTTGGAAGAAAAAAAAAAAGTGCTGCTCTAAGAAGGAACCAGTGACAAGAAAAAAAATCAAGGAAAGCAACAATGTGACCATGACCTGATCTCCCACTACTCCAAGTGAAGTTATTTAAAGAAAGATTGAAATCACATGATTTAGATTCCAAATTAGATCTTCCATTTTTTCTTGGAACTGATCCCTGACTTGTTATCATCCTTTATTTTCCCAAGCATACTCATTCATATTACAATTGCCCCAAAATATGTTGTCTTGCCCAAATTCAGTCTCCCAAATCCATAAGGGATTATCAACACTCAATATTTTCCATGATGTTAACAAGCGCATTTAACAATAGTGCATACCTTTTCATATGGTAAATGTACAAATTTCTCATCCAACCAATATGGATGTTGACACCTAATGTTTGGGATTAGGTAAATGCATGAAAATATTGTAAATATAAAAATAAAGAGAATTGGAAGATGAAGAGACATTGGGAGATGAAACCCAATAGCGTCCCTCTCCATGTATATATCCATGTTCCTTCTTAATGCAAAACACAATTCAATTCAATGAAAAACACAGTTCAATTCACGGAGTTCATTTATGAAGAAACCCATTTCTTCAAAAAACAACTCGTATAAGCCTTATAAATAGTAAAACATTTGCATAATTTAAATAGGAATGGTGGACTTGAGGTTAGCAACAATTGGCTACCTTTGATCTCTCAAACCTAGGCCTCTTTACAACAATTGCATCAATGAACGTAATACGTTTTTCCAACATTTATAACAAGATAAGGTAGCGATCCAAGCTACACCATGGTAGAGAATGTTGGAAGGAAACAAAAATTGTTGATCTAAGAAGGAACGAGTGATAAGAAAATGACCTGATCTCCATCTGCTTCAAGCGAAATTATTTAAATAAGGATCTATGTCAAGATGATTTAGATTCCGATTTAGATCTTCCATTTTTCTTGGAATTGTTCTCTAACTATATCTTCTCCTTTATTTACCTTTGACTTTGAAAGGCCGCTCATTAAAATGGTCACCCATATAAATTATTTCAATTTTTTTTTGTATTTCATCTATCGTTTCTTCAAATAAAAGCCACGGTAAATCAAAATCATGTTCTGCATGAACACAGAGTAACAAAGCACCATAGTATAAATTCCTAAAGTTTAATATTGCATGAAAAATCTATGCAGTGCTAAATACCACGCGGAGAAGGCCGACAATCAAATGACCTCTCCTCACGTGTGGGCCCCATAACTAATTGTCGCCATTATTTCATATGCTCCTTGATCCACCACTGATCCTCACTCCACGCACGGGTTTTCGAGATGAAATCGAGAGCAATAGATATATTAGTTGCCCTTATGCCATGGTCGATGCCAATATCAAGGTCTCCAGATCCGATCTGATCCTCCTTCACATGCCAATTGTGCAACAGAACCATGCTAGAACGTATTGCAATTATGTTAAAGAAACAGGTTGATATTTCGATTGTTGTGCCGGGATCTGCAGTAACCAGATCAACCTCTTGTCTCCGGGATATCAATCGTGTTGGCATAGGTAAAAATACAACCTCCATACTATTGATCTTTGGATGCAATGACTCGCCACTGACCAACAGCTGTACTCAGCTTCCACCAGAAGCTCCGATACCATGTTAAAAACTGTATTCTATTAATCTATGAATTAAATGGCTCTCCAGGTGAGATACCTGGAGAGTGTACAAACACTCATAAAGAAGAACCTCATACATATATACTTTCACACAAAGAGGGTGGTTTGAACCGCTCCCTATATAGTAGGAACTGAGATCTAATCTTAGAGTCTCAATCCTATCCTCATCACAACAAACATCTAAATCTAGCTTTCTCCATTAATTCCAAAAATTCCATAAACGCTACCGAATCTCTCTCGGTGTTGGATTTGTTTTCTCAATAGCCTTATTTTTACTGCCCTTGAAGTGATGAAAGCCACCTCTCCATAAATTTTTTACTATCTTCAGAAATAAAAAAAGAAACCAACTTCATATCAGTGATATTGAAAAAACAAGAACATGAGAGACTGATCCAGATTTATGCAAGAACGAAACAGAATATCCATGTAACCATAAACACAAAGATGCAGTGGAAATAACACTTCATTACATTAATATCAAATAACTGAAATTTTCTTACAGACAGAATGGAAATAAACTAGCTAGGACGCCGGTAGCTTATCTCTCAGAAGAGATGTGGTGGCTACAAGCTCGAGGGCCTATTTATTATTTAGAAATAATGGAAAACCCTAAATATCCAAAACCCTAACCCTAGGAGATGAAAGGACAAAACTACGAGCCCCGTTTGGCTAAATTGGTGTTTCAACTTCCCGAGGACGTAACTTTGGCATACGATCTCCGTTTGACGGGCACCATACCTCGTTAGAAAGATCTACCCGAGGACTACAAATTTTGATGTACAAAGGAATAGGCTTGGTTGCTCTCAGTTTTCCAAAAAACATCGTTTAAGGCCTCAAAACATCTTTGGAAGTTCAGGACCCGAAATACTGCTAATAATAGTAAGTTGTGGAGAAATTGAAAAACTGAAAGAGACTATGGTGGGGCCCCAAGTGGAATAGGCGGGTGGCTACCAATATCCACCTAGATCATTCCTTCCCCCTTAGGAAGCAATGGTCCCCATTGCGTTGAGTTCCTCCTTGAGATGAGGAAAATTTGTTGAACTTGGTCCCTGGTGAACCACTTGCCTTGGTGCACGAGTTGGCCAACTTTGACAACCCGATACAGTTGGATCTTCTGTTGGTGAGTGTTCTTGATTTTCATGTCCATGATACAATCTGTGGTTGCCTATTCCATGCAGTCTGGGTTTAACTCTATTGGTGTGAGTTGTTCTGCAATGTCAAAGGTGTCCAGTAGAGGTGGGAAGTAGGGACGAAGGAAGTCCACATTGAATACTGTGTGCAGACCAAGGAATGGTGGAATATTGAGCTTGAAGGCATTGTTCCCTACAGCCTTGGTGATGGTGTATGGACCATATCAGAGCGGTTGAAGCTTACGGTGGGGTCGAGTGAGGTGCTTCTTCTGCAAATGTAGCCACACTTTGTTGCTCACCTGGAAGTGTGGCACCCGATGTTGATCATGTCGTTGCTTGTACTTAACATTGGCTCTATCCAACATGTCATGAACTTGTTGGAAAATGTGATGAATGCGCTCGATGAAGTTGTTCGCTTTGTCAGCTTCAGACTGGATAAGATCCGAATCGGCCTGAGTAGTCGCAAATGGCATGGCTACATCAATGGGACATAGTAGCTGGAATCCCAAGCCCACCTGAAAGGGGCTATGTCCTGTTGAGCTGTTGAGAGCCCAGTTATAGCTGTGTTGTACATAGGGGAGGCTCTCATCCCATGTGCACAGATGATTTGAATTGTACATGCGCAGAATGTGTACAATCATCCTATTGACGACCTCTGTTTGTCCATCAGTTTGGGGATGGAAAGTTGTGGACTTGGTGAGCTTGGTGTCCAACATTGACCAGAGGCTGGGCCAAAATATGTTGAGGAACCTGCTGTCGCGATTTGATATGATAGATTGTGGGATCCCAAAGTGCACCTACACTCGTTCAAAGAATATTTTAGCAGTGGCTTCGACTATGATATTCTTCTTGCAGGCCACCATAATGGCCATCTTCGAGAATCTGTCAATGACCACGAAAACACAGTCGTTTCCATGCTTAGTAGAAGGAAGGCCTGACATGTAATCCATGGAGATGGATTCCCATGATCGACAAGGGGTAGGTAACAGAGTATAGAGGCCTTGCTTCTTGATGGTCGGTTTGGCGATGGCGCACACGGTGCAGGATCTAATGTAATTCTCGAAATCCTGTCGAAGTTTCAGCTAATAGAAATACTTCTGCAGTACTGTCACTATTTTCTCGACCTCGAAATGTCCAACAAATCGACTGTAGTGTGATTCCCATATCGTCTTCGCATGCTCACTTAAACGAACACAAAGGTGTCCCAGGTGACATAACAGTGCATCACGGAGGTGAAAATTTGGAACTTGCGTACCCCCCAAGAGTGCCTTGTATGTGTGGTTGAATTCTGGATCACTCTTGTAGAGAAGTGGCCAATCAGAAGTCTAGTGCCCATAAGAGTTGAGAACAATGGTTAGTGCCACGATCGGTGGTCGGCTGAGGCAGTCTGCAACATTTTTCGTGCTACCCTTCTTGTACTTGATGTTCAAATGAAACTGTTGCTGATATGTGGACCACTCCTGATGGCGGTCGTTATACAACTTCCCTTGTGTCTGTATGAACTACAGGGGCTGGTGGTGTGTGTGGATGATTGCTTCCTTCCCCAAAATCTAATGCTTGCATTGTCGACAAGCCTGCACAATGGAATACATTTCTTTGTCATAAGTGGGATACTTGCGTACTGTATCGGACAATGTCTCATTGTGATATGCCATTGGATGCCCCCGTTGAGTAAGAACTGCCCCAATAGCATAGTCAGAGGCATCTGTCTCGATCTCAAATGCTTGTTGCAAGTCTGGTAATGTGAGAACATGGGCAGAAGAGAGGCGATGTTTCAATTCTACGAACGCCTTCTGTTGAGATTCCGACGATGTTTTATACTATTTTTATTTAAAAGAGTAATTTGTATTTGTATTTTTTTATATGACTATTGCTAAATGTGTAATTGAGTAAACTAAATTAAATTGATATTCTAATTTTTAAGATATTTATTTCAAAAATTCAAAGTATGGCGAGTTTTGTTTTATTAAGATTTACTCTAGATGTTCAGAGAATGAATCTATATCAAGTCCTAAACAAGATTATTCTTTCTCTTCTTATTCTATCTTGCACCTTGACACTCCTCTCCTCCTCCTTGCACAAATTTAAACTATGAGGCACAAGGTATTTGTTCCATATATTAAAATTTACATATGATAAGAAAAATGTGATACTCTATTGTAATTTTCTGTACAAATGTGATGGAAAGTGTGCCCTGAATGTTGACATTCAATGGTTAATGTGGTATAAGATACATGCAAATTTACAGTCTTGTATACAAGATCAAGAAAGCTATGCCCAATATCCAACACCATAGAGCAAGACATGTTCACCAATTCAGCAATTGCTTCCAAATCTCTCTTAGTGCTAGAGTTGTTTTCTCAATAAAAATTTTTTTGCTACTCTTCAACTAATGAAATCCATCATTGTTGCATATAGGAGCATTTAGCTCTGATAAGAAAAGTGTGATATTGTGTTATGATTTTCTATACAAATGTTTTGGAGTTGTTTTCTGAATAAACTTGTTTTTACTGCTCTTAACTGATGAAATCCATCATTGTTTCATATAGAGAATTTAGCTCTGATAAGAAAAGTGTGATACCATGTTATAATTTTCTCTACAAATATTTTGGAGTTTTTTCTCAATAACCTTGTTTTTATTGCTCTTAACTCATGAAATCCATCGTTGTTTCATATAGGAGCATTTAGCTCTAATACAAAAAGGGTGATAATGTGTTATAATTTTCTCTACAAATGTGGTGGAGTTTTTTTCGCAATGAACTTGTTTTTATTGCTCCTGAGTGGTAAAATCCATCGTTTTTTCATATAGTAGAATTTAACTCTCATAAGAAAAGTGTGATACTCTATTATAATTTCCTCTACAAATGTGATGGAAAGCATGTCATGACTGTTGGCAATTTCATGGTTAATGTAATATAATCTAAATGGGTTGAAATGTGAAGTTGTGTTACACTTTTGTGAGAATCGGGGGCAGAAATTTCTTTTCAGCAATAGTTCGGTCGAACTTTATGAGAAAGTTTGACCAAACTAGTTCTTTCGTTTAGATTGAAAGCACACTGACGGCGTGGGCAAACAAAATTTTTGTCGGAGATGGGGAAACCGGTAAAAAAATGTTGGCCGAACTTTTACTCTTAAAATAGTTCGGCCGAACTAGTTCTTATAAATATATCGCTCGTGAAGTTTATTTTTTTCCCACTTCTATGTTTCTTTGCTCTGTTTCTTCACATTTTTTTGTGTTTATGTTTTGTTAGTTGAATTGTTGCGGTGCTGCTGCTGGTCTAGGGCTGCTTCCGTCAGCTCTGTTGGTGATTATTTGCGGCGACGTCAAGAAAACTACTAGGTAAGATAAAGTTGTTGATTCTCCACCTGTGCATGGAAGTTCATTTGGCTTTGAAATGTAATTCTGGGTTTATTTGGCTCTGGAAGCAATGTTTTTTTTTCTCTGGATGTAATTCTAGGTTTTTTTTAGACATCTACAGTACTAACTTTTGTAATAATTGTCCTCGCAACGCTGTAGTCATTCTCTTCACATGGCTTGTGTTAACACTTACAAAAAGTGGGATCTCTTTGTGGAAAATTTCACAATTATATGCATAGTATTTCTATCCATGTTGTATAGGCTATTGTTTCTCCTCCTCCTCCGCTACACCTTTATCAATGGAATTCACATTCCCGACAACCTCTTATTTTACAAAGGAAACTTTTCATATTTTTTTACCTTATAGCTGAATTTTTTCATCCATGCTACAAGTCTACACCCAGTTTTGAACCTGCACCCATGCAACATGGTGTTAGATTTTGTTATATGCACTCTAATTGTGTTCTTTTTTTGCCCCATTATATGCACTTAACTTGTGTCCTTTTTCCCCCAATTATAAAGACACCAGATACCTTGAATGTTGCTAGGTTCTTAGCTTCAAAATTATTTTCATTTTAAACATATGTTACACAACATGCTACATTGAAATCTGCATGAATTATTCATTACCAATTATGGTGACAATCACCAAGTTACATTAGTACTAATTAAGCCTAGTGCATGTCATGCCAAGTCCAAAATGTTCTTTTTTTTCATATAAATTGTTTTCAACAACTTTGGTATCACTAATGTCTTGCTTGTTAAGATGATGCTTGGATGCCTAAGTAAGTCCCACATATTTGAGGGCACTATTGAAAAAAGAACCTTGTTGAAATGGAAGGACCTCGTTGAAACATAAAACTTCCACTTTGTGACCTCTCTTGAATCACAAGTTCCAGGGCTTTCCCATATAAGAAGTAACCCTGGGCTTCAGGGGAGTCCATTAGATTTGGGGGTTCACTTGCGTATATAGGGATTTCCTTTTCTATGTTAACTTTGGACTGTTACTGCAAATGTAACACCCCTAGTTTATGTTTTTCTTTCAAAGCTAGATAGTTGAAATTTAATCCTGAGGGGAGTGGACCCCAAATGGACAAGTATCTTGTGGATGTAATTAAATATTTGATTAGGAAAAATAAATAAAATAATTATGTGCAAGATTGACCAAATGAGAATTATGAGATCACTTGCTAAATCCATGAGGATGGATAGAGGCAAATACTTTCCCCAAAAATCTTTCAAAAATCCTTGAAAGAATTTATTTCCAAACTAGATTTTGAGGAAAATATAGTTTCCCCAATGATGTGGAGAGTAGTTGGGAAGAGGTAAAAAGCTGGAAAAGTAGAAAGTAGCTTTAAAAATCCCTAAAATGGGAAGCCTAGGCAAACATGAAGAAAAGCATCCTGATATTCTGGACGCAGAATTAGAAACAGGCTTTGGGGAGAAAAAAGCTTAAATAAGCTATTCCTGAACAAATTAGAGGTTGTTCTATTCTGGAGGTGGTCTCAGCTCGGGGGTGAGTTCTGGAGATAGAGAGACTCTACGGTTGGGAGGACTGGTTAATTACCAAAGTGGTATGCTCACAGTAATTATGAAAAATTGAACATTTAATTATGCTTCGATTGACTGTAGTTACCTATGTATATTTGTTTTCTGAATTATAATAGTGTTCCATACATTTACAGAGTTAAGAAGGGATTAAACCCTCTCAGTTCTGCATGGTTGTAGGAACTAGAAAAATGAGGAAAAATCATCCAGAAGCTCTAAACCAGCCTTTGGTTTAAATCTGGAGATTTATAGTACCTCATAATTTATGATTTTGTAACTTTAATCTGCTTCTGTTAACAATAGGACTATAAAAATGGACAATAGAGATAATTGAATTATATGGGTAGTAAGGAATTTATTAAATTTAATGAGTAAAGTACAAACCTGTATACTTCCAAAATAGAAATACATGGCTATCTATAAGCTACATGCTACAGTAAGGATAGATTTGAAAGAGCATAGCTTTTAGTGCTTTATACAATTTTAGCAAATGAAGAGACCTAGCTAATTATGATTACCAAATCTGCAAAAAAATGTAGTATGAGAAACATATATATATCGAGTGTGTGACTAACATCCTTCGCAAAGGAATGGTCCAAAAAAAAAATTTATTGTAAAATAAAATGAGCAGGTGAAATTCTACATAACGCCTGCAACTGTAAAAGCTGTCAAAGTTAACACATATTTCACGATCAGATTTATATAAATTAATAGTCAGGAGTGTTGGCTTAAAAAATATAGGTACTGAAACTATTGTACTAGGAAACAAAGGTACAAGGTTATAGTTGCAAAAACATTATGAACAATATAAGCGACTATTATTATGAAACCTCAACTCAGGAGTATACAAAGAGTCCATTTTTGTGTATACCATGTATGTGAATTTATAGACTCTTTAGGCATGGAAATTTCTCATGCACTGAAAGATTTAGACTTGAAAACTCAAACAAAAAATAGAGGTTTACATGTATTATGCTAGTACAATACGGAGGAACAGAAGAAAATAAAATAAGACTAGCGAGTTGTTAAATTCCTCCAGTCTAACTTATGCAGATAGATTTTCTGGGAGATATAATTCATATGAATAATTATACGAAAATGATAAACAGAGACCCATTAGATAATATCATTAATGGTGCATGAGTAATAGAAGAAATTTGTAAATAGATCAATAAATACATATCAAATTCAGAACCCCGTATGGAATCCTACCTTCACGGGTTAATAGTAAGACTACATGAGTTAAACATTTCAAGAATGTCATAACTGATGCAAAATTGTTAATAGTCATATTGTCTGGCGTAAATAATTTCTACAGTAACAACTTCTGCGATAACAGAAGAACATTCGAATTTGTCTGAGCAAAGTTTGGGAAAATAATAATGCAAGAACCTGGTCATACACCGAGTTAGGAGGCGTCGATACCGACCTGAAATCCCAAAATAAAACACAAGTCAAGTCGTATAAATTTCAACTCCACCCACTAATACTGAATAAAAAACCCTCGACTCTATTCGCACTTACCTGCAACCAAACGAGAGCAATATGATATATCGTTATAATAAAATGATAGGAGCACACCCTGAACATAAATTATGCGAAGAGAACATAAAACAATTTTGTTTACCTTGGGGACGTAAGATGTTCTCATCAATGCAACCTGTATGAAGAACACGGGGTATTGTTAAAAAAATTTCACAAAAATGAAAATAAAACCTCCAGAATAATATTGTTCCAATAATACGATGGCTTACTGAGGAGAAATTGGCTGCTACGAAACCGGATAATTCGGCGAATGGAACAGGTGACTTCAGCCAAATCCCTAAGGAAAAAAAGGAGTAAATCCTAACAATAAGACGAGGGGATAATAGCGTTAAATATCAACATCAGAAATGAAGCAGAAAATCGTTATGAGAGGTTGTGCAATCAAATAAAAGCAAGGAAATACAACGCCATGAGTTCTCGACAATAAACGTGACCATAGAAAAGCATGGTGTAAATTAAAACTCAGGTGACGCACAAAACTCTGAATGTGTTAACCTACGTATCAATAACAAAAGCCTCATAGATTTAAATAGTGTTATTCTCATATGATCATACCTGCCTTATGAGGCGATGAGAGATGAATACACTCACGAAGCCAGGAATAGATGATGCCTCGCTTTGCCAACATGCAGAGGCTCGGCACCGAGAGGAGAGCAAAACGAATGAGGAACGAAAGAACAGTCTCGAAAATGAGCTCGAGATTTATACAAAGGCCTCCAAAAACCAACAACAACGAACCCTAATGGGATAGGGAAATCTCTGCCGTCCAAGTGGCAAAGAATCCAGGGTGGGTACACGGATCGATTTGGTGGAAGTAGCATTTAAAACATGGCCGTTCAACATTAAATTGACAATCTATGAAGTCAATCTCACAGTACCTCCGCTCAGGTTGCATGATTCACATAGTTACCAGAGAAATCAGGCGTGGCAATTAAAAATGCAAACGTGGATACATAACGCTTGAGCGTGAACGAAATGAATTTCAATGCAACTCAAAATAAATCAACAAATAGCCTTGCGTAAAATGACATGGAGACTTGACACAATGTTTAGTTCCAAAAATACATTAATTCGTCTTCGCCAAGGACGCAGTACGTGTACTCTGAAGTAACGATGTCCAGCTTCACATAAATTTCAACATAAATAACATGTACAAAAAAAAATTATATTGAATGACGTTGGAACATGCATTATGAGTTGAAACCTTGACCATAAACTCATCCATAATATCAACATACGAATAGCTCTCTTAATACATAGAGGAGGTCGAAATTCAACTATAGGATTATCGCAATTAGGGTTATACAAAGACGATCATACCATAAAGATAATATCGACCCATACGAGAAGGCCATCAAACCTTAGAACGTAGTATAATGAGCCTACAAGGGTTGGACAGACAGAATAAATTGACATTTATGAGTCCCATATAGATAGGATAAATTATATGGGTAATTTACATCATGCATAGATAGATGTGAATAGGAGTAAGTGCAATCATATGATAAATATGGGAATATATGTATGTGTAAATTTTATAAGCCATCAAATTATGGGCTTATTAGGAGAAGCTTCTATTTTTTATTTCATAAGCCACAAGTTATGATTGAAAGAAAATAATGACACAATAACCCCAAGAGTACCAGATCATAATTGATGAAATTGGAAGTAGACTTGAACAACTATGGCAAGTAGAAGCACAGTACTAAGCTACAAATAGAAAGAAAAAAATTTGTGTAGGAGAAAGGAAGAGATGTTACAAATGGTATCAGAGCCCATGTTATACAAAACTGGGATGTTGTTTTGTGTGCTCATTTTATAAATGAATTTCTATAAAATATATATATATATATATATATATATATATATATATTTACTGATCTGTGTTGTGTAGTGTACAGTGGTGCTGGAATGGCAGAAGGTGAGGAAATTTATGTCGATCTACGTGATGAAGATAATACACCAGATCCCAATGCTCCGGTGATGGCTATGTTGCACAGTTTGCAACGAGAAATGGCTGAGCTAAGAAGCCAGAATGACAGATTGTCATTAGCCAGTGAGGAGCAAGAAAAGCTCATCAGAGAACTAACTTCGCAGAATAGCCAAGAAGGTGAAGGTTCCGGAAAAAGGAAGGTTGATGATTCTGAGGAAGATGATGTTATTAGGCATCAGTATAAGTAGAAAAAGGAATTACAGGGGGAATTCCGAAAGATCAAGCCTCCCTCCTATGATGGGGAGAAGGAGGAAGATGCTGAAGCCTGGTTGTTGAACATGATTAAATATTTTCAAGTCTATGAACACGAAAGCAATCTGAAAGCTAGATTAACTATCTACCATCTACAAGGTAAGGCTACCTTGTGGTGGGAGGAGACAAAAATGGTTCATGCCATTGATGAAAAGACAGTGACTTGGTAAGATTTCCAGGTTAAGTTTAAAAATCTCTATTTAAATGAACGTTATTATGATGATAAAGAAAAGGAATTCCATGAACTCAGACTGGGACAACTCACTATCGATGAGTTTGTCACAAAATTTACAAATATGTTGAGATATGTCCCTTACATTCGAGAAGAGAAGGCCAAGGTGCAAAGGTTTTTGAACTGTTTGCCTGCTGTGTACAAAGAGAATATTGAGTTTGATAACCCAAAAATGATGGACGAAGCTGTTAGAAAAGCTATATTGTGCTACTAGCAGTTTAAAGGAAAAGGTGAGCATGGGAAAAACTAGGTAAAAAAGGGTGAGTTCAAAGGAAAGAAATAGAAACCAGCTTATTTGAAGAACTTTGGCAGGGATCACCAGAGGAAAAAGTTTAATAAAGCAAAGGAAAGCCAGATAGCTCAGTCTAAAATTGGTTCCAAACAATTAGATGAAGGAAATAAGAAGGAAGACATAGTCAAAATGAGGGAACCTTTGAAATGCTGGGGATGTGGAGAACCCCATCTATTGAGGGATTGTCCCCACCGAAAAATTCAGCTGATTATGAGAGATCGAGAAGCTACCACAGTAAATGACATAGCAAGAAATATACCCACTATTAGTGCAGCCTTGGAGAATCGACAAGAAGAACACCAAGCTACCATGGTTGAAATGGAGGGTAAGATTGTTGACCAATCTGTTACTATTTTGATTGATCCGGGTTCTTCTTTGAGTTACATTAGTCCAAACATTGTAGAAAAATGCAATCTTAAACCTGAAAAATTTCAGCAGTCTTGGTTGGTCCAGCTAGCCACTGGAACTAAGAGAAAGGTAACACATAAATTACCCCAAACAACAATTACATTAAATGACTTTCAAATAGAAGTAAATCTAAACATTCTGCCATTAGGGTCATATGACTTGCTGATAGGAATGGACTGGCTGGAAAAGAAAAAGGCCATGATGAATTGCTGGGATAAGACCCTGCATTGTGTAGATGAAGAGGGGAGACCTTTTATTCTGAAGGGAAAACCAAAACCTATCTCGGTAAGAAAAATATTAGCACTGCAACTGAAAAGAACAGCTAGGAAAGGATACCTAGTATATGCAGTACATGTAGAAGAGATAGAACAGAAATCTGAAGAACATCTGCTAGATACCTTGCCCGTAGTAAGAGAGTTTAAGGAAGTCTTTCCAGATGAGATTCCTCATCTTCCCCCCAAAAGAGAGATTGACTTTTCAATCGATTTGGTGCCGGAAGCAACGCCTGTTTCCCGAGACCCTTATCGAATGAGTCCCCCTAAACTCATGGAACTGAAAATGCAATTGCAAGAATTGCTGGATAAGGGTTATATCCGACCGAGTGTGTCTCCTTGGAGAGCACCGGTTCTATTTGTGAAAAAGAAGGATGGAACCTTTAGGATATGCATTGATTATCGTCAACTGAATAAGTTGACCATTAAAAATAGATACCCGTTGCCCAGAATTGATGATCTTTTTTACCAAGTGAGAGGGGCTTCAGTATTTTCGAAGATTGACTTAAGGAATGGTTTTCACCAGCTCAGAATCAAAGAAGAATACATCAGCAAAACAGCCTTTCGAACCAGGTATGGTCACTACGAATTTGTAGTCCTACCTTTTGGTTTGAAAAATGCCCCTGCCACCTTTATGTGCTTAATGAAAAGTGTGTTAAATAAGTACTTGGATAAATTCGTACTTGTGTTCATAGATGATATTTTAGTTTACTCAAAAAGTGAGGAAGAACACAAAGAGCACTTGAGGATAGTATTGCAAACTTTGAAAGAAAACCAGTTATATGCCAAATTTAGTAAATGTGAATTCTATAAGGACAAGATCCAATACTTGGGTCATATTATTTCTGAACAAGGGTTGGCTGTTGACCCATAAAAGATAAAGGCTATTAAAGAATGGCCTGTGCCAATAGATGTTTCAGCAGTGAGATCATTCATGGGGATTGCAGGTTATTATCGCAGATTTGTGGAGAGATTTTCTGCCATAGCATACCCCATAACCTCACTACAAAGGAAGGGTGTCAAATTTGAGTGGACTGAAAAGTGCCAAAATAGTTTTGAACAATTAAAATTAAAACTCACCACAACCTCTATATTGAAAATTGCAGATACTGATAAAGAATTTGTTGTATGTACAAATGCCTGTAGAGAGGGGTTGGGAGGAGTCCTTTTGTAGGAAAATTCAGTTATTGCATATGAATCTAGGAAATTGAAGAAACATGAACAAAACTATAGTGCATATGATTTGGAGTTGGTGGTTGTTATTCATGCCTTGAAGATGTGGCGACACTATCTTCTTGGAAAGAAATTTACATTGATGACAGATCATATTAGTCTTAAATACTTCTTTTCCCAAACTGATTTGAATGCTCGACAAGCCAGATGGATGTCTTTTCTGAGTGAATTTGATATGGATATAAAACATATTAGAGGGAAAGAAAATAAATTTGTTGATGCCTTAAGTAGAAATGCTTGTCAAAATATAAGCAGCATTGGAAGTAGTGCCCAGTTTGATTTAGAAGATTTAGTGAAAAAGGTAGCAGACCAGGACCCAAATTATGAGAAACTACGAGTGAAAATACTAAAGAAAGAGATGGCTGAATACACTCAAAACCAAAAAGGATTGATCTGTTACAAAAACAGATTATATATCCCCAATGTAGAAGCTTTGAAAAGAGAGATTCTAGATGAATATCACAAACAGCTATATGCAGGGCATCCTGGATATCAGAAAATGTTAACAACTTTGAAAAAGAAGTTGTTTTGGCCAGGAATGAAAAGAGATGTAGCAGAATATTTAGCTAGATGCATGAAGTGTCAACTAGTTAAAGTTGAACATCAGCATCCTGCTGGTCTTCTAAATCCTTTGCCGATTGTAGAATGGAAATGGGACACAGTTTCTATAGATTTTATAACAGGGCTACCCAAAACTAAATACCAACACGATTCAGTGATGGTAGTAGTAGACACTTTAACAAAAGTTGCACACTTCATACCGGTGAAGTCTACTTTTGGGACAGCCTAAGTAGCAGATGTGTTTCTAAAAGAGATAGTAAGATTACATGAGGTCCCAAAGGTGATTGTTTCGGATAGAGATGCTAAGTTCACCGCAACCTTTTGGAAGGGTCTGTTTGGGGGCATGGGCACTAAGTTGAATTTCAGTACTGCCTATCACCCTCAGACTGACGGTCAGACAGAGAGAACTAATCAGATTTTAGAGGATATGTTGAGAATGTATGTGATGGATAGGCCATCAAAATGGGAAGACTACTTGCATTTAGCTGAATTTTCCTATAATAACAGCTATCAATCCTCCATCAAAATGAGTCTGTTTGAGGCACTCTATGGAAGGAAATGTCGTACTCCTTTGAGTTGGAGCCAACCTGAGGACAAGCTGATGTTGGGACCAGATGCTTTACAAGAGATGGAAAGAATTGTTAAACAAATACAGAGAAATATCAAGACAACACAAGATCGACATAAAAACTATGCTGATAAGAAAAGAACACATCGAGAATTTAAAGTGGGGGAGCATGTGTATTTGCGTATTAAACCCAAAAAGAGCACACTTTATGCTGGAAGTTTTGCAAAATTGGCTCCTAGATATTGTGGGCCTTTTGAGGTGTTAGAAAGGGTGGGACCAGTGGCTTACAAGCTGGCCTTACCACCCCATGTTAAATTTCATGATGTGTTTCATGTTTCATTATTAAAAAGATATGTACATGATGCTTCTCACATAGTTGATTGGAATGTGATATAGGTGGAACCAGAAGCGGAGTTCCTTCCAGAACCGCTTCAAATATTGGAGCGGGAAGAAATTGAATTAAGGAATCAGACAGTAGTGAGAGTAAAAATGCAGTGGAAGCACTTTACTGCTGAAGAAGCTACCTGGGAAAGAGAAGCTGAAATGATGGAAAAATATCCATTTTTGTTTGAAAAAAAAAAGGAACTCTAGTAGTTAAATAGCAACATCGAGTATGGCATTTGCTTTCAGAGAGGGAATATGTAACACCCCTAGTTTATGTTTTTCTTTCAAAGCTAGACAGTTGAACTTTAAGCCTGAGGGGAGTGGACCCCAAATGGACAAGTATTTTGTGGATGTAATTAAATATTTGATTAGGAAAAATAAATAAAATAATTTTGTGCAAGATTGACCAAATGAGAATTATGAGATCACTTGCTAAATCCATGAGGATAGATAGAGGAAAATCCTTTCCCCAAAAATCTTTCAAAAATCCTTGAAAGAATTTATTTCCAAATTAGATTTTGAGGAAAATCTAGTTTCCCAAATGATGTGGAGAGTAGTTGGGAAGAGGTAAAAAGATGGAAAAGCATAAAGCAGCTTTAAAAATCCCTAAAATGGGAAGCCTAGGAAAACATGAAGAAAAGCATCCTGATATTCTGGACGCAGAATTAGAAACAGGCTTTGGGGAGAAAAAAGCTTAAATAAGCTATTCCTGAATAGATTAGAGGTTGGTCTGTTTTGGAGGTGGTCTCAGCTCGGGGGTGAGTTCTGGAGATAGAGGGACTCTACGGTTGGGAGGACTGGTCAATTACCAAAGTGGTATGCTCACAGTAATTATGAAAAATTGAACATTTAATTGTGCTGTGATTGACTGTAGTTAACTATGTATATTTGTTTTCTGAATTATAATAGTGTTCCATACATATACAGAGTTAAGAAGGGATTAAACCCTCTTAGTTCTGCATGGTTGTAGGAACTAGAAAAATGAGGAAAAATCATCCAGAAGCTCTAAAACAGCCTTTGGTTTAAATCTGGAGATTTATAGTACCTCATAGTTTATGATTTTGTAACTTTAATCTGCTTCTGTTAACAATAGGATTATAGCAGTGGACACTAGAGATAATTGAATTATATGGGTAGTAAGGAATTTACTAAATTTAATGAGTAAAGTACAGACCTGTATACTTCCAAAATAGCAATACATGGCTATCTATAAGCTACATGCTACAGTAAGGACAGATTTGAAAGAGCATAGATTTCAGTGCTTTATACAATTTCAGCAAATGAAGAGACCTAGCTAACTATGATTACCAAATCTGAAAATAAATGTAGTATGAGAAACATATATATATCAAGTGTGTGACTAACATCCTTCGCAAAGGAATGGTCCAAATAGAACAATTATTGTAAAATAAGATGAGCGGATGAAATTCTACATAATGCCTGCAACTGTAAAAGCTGTGAAAGTTAACACATATTTCACCATCAGATCTATATAAATTAATAGTCAGGAGTGTTGGCTTAAACAACATAGGTACTGAAACTATTGTACTAGGAAAAAAAGGTACAAGGGTATAGTTGCAGAAACATTATGAACAATATAAGTGACTATTATTATGAAACTTCAACTCAGGAGTATACAAAGATTCCATTTCTGTGTATACCATGTAAGTGAATTTATAGACTCTGTAGGCATGGAAATTTCTCATGCACTGAAATATTTAGACTTGAAAACTCAAACAACAAATAGAGGTTTACATGTATTATGCTAGTACAATACGGAGGAACAGAAGAGAATAAAATAAGACTAGCGAGCTGCTAAATTCCTCCAGTCTAACTTATGTAGATAGATTTTCTAGGAGATATAATTCATATGAATAATTATACGAAAATGATAAACATAGACCCATTAGATAATATCATTAATGGTGCATGAGTAATAGAAGAAATTTTTAAATAGATCAATCAATACATATCAAATTCAGAACCCTGTATGGAATCTGACCTTCACGGGTTAATAGTAAGACTACAAGAATTAAACATTTCGATAATGTCATAACTGATGCAAAATTGTTAATAGTCATATTGTCTAGCGTAAATAATTTCTACAGTAACAAATTTTGCGATAACAGAAGAACATTCGAATTTGTCTGAGCAAAGTTTGGGAAAATAATAATGCAAGAGCCTGGTCATACGCCGAGTTAGGAGGCGTCGATACCGACCTGAAATCCCAAAATAAAACCCAAGTCAAGTCGTAGAAATTTCAACTCCACCCACTAACACTGAATAAAAAACCCTCGACTCTATTCGCACTTACCTGCAACCAAACAAGAGCAATATGATATATCGTTATAATAAAATGATAGGAGCACACCCTGAACATAAATTATGCGAAGATAACATAAAACAATTCCGTTTACCTTGGGGACGTAAGATGTTCTCATCAATGCGACCTGTATGAAGAAAACGGGGTATTGTTAAAAAAAATTCACAAAAATGAAAATAAAACCTCCAGAATAATATTGTTCCAATAATACGATGGCTCACCGAGGAGAAATTGGCCGCTACGAAACCAAATAATTCGGCGAATGTAACAGGCGACTTTTTCCAAATCCCTAAGGAAAAAAAGGAGTAAATCCTAACAATAAGACGAGGGGATAATAGCGTTAAATATCAACATCAGAAATGAAGCAAAAAATCATTATGAGAGGTTGTGCAATCAAATAAAATCAAGCAAATACAATGCCATGAGTTCTCGAAAATAAACATGACCATAGAAAAGCATGGCGTAAATTAAAACTCAAGTCACACACAAAACTCTGAATGTGTTAACCTACGTATCAATAACAAAATCCTCACAGATTGAAATAGCGTTATGCTCATATGATCATACCTGCCTTATGAGGCGATGAGAGATGAATACACTCGCGAAGCCGGGAATAGATGACGCCTCGCTTTGCCAACATGCAGAGGCTCGGCACTGAGAGGAGAGCAGAACGAATGAGGAGCGAAAGAATAGTCTCGAAAATGAGCTCGAGATTTATACAAAGGCCTCCAAAAACCAACAACAACGAACCCTAATGGGATAGGGAAATCTCCGCCGTCCAAGTGGCAAAGAATCCAGGGTGGGTACACGGATCGATTTGGTGGAAGTAGCATTTAAAACATGGTCGTTCAACATTAAATTGACAATCTATGAAGTCAATCTCACGATACCTCCACTCATGTTGCGTGATTCACATAGTTACCAGAGAAATTTGGCATGGCAATTAAAAATGAAAACGTGGATACATAACGCTTGAGCGTGAACAAAATGAATTTCAATGCAACTCAAAATAAATCAACAAAGAGCCTTGCGTAAAATGACATGGAGACTTGACACAATGTTCAGTTCCCAAAATACATTAATTCGTCTTCGCCAAGGATGCAATACGTGTACTCTGAAGTAACGATGTCCAGCTTCACATAAATTTCAACATAAATAACATGTACAAAAAAAAAATTATATTGAATGACGTTGGAACATGCATTATGAGTCGAAACCTTGACCATAAACTCATCCATAAGATCAACATACGAATAGCTCTCTTAATACATAGAGGAGGTCGAAATTCGACTATAGGATTATCGCAATTGGGGTTATACAAAGACGATCATACCACAAAGATAATATCGACCCATACGAGAAGGCAATCGAACCTTAGAACGTAGTATAATGAGCCTAGAAGGGTTGGACAGACAGAATAAATTGACATTTATGAGTCCCATATAGATAGGATAAATTATATGGGTAATTTACATCATGCATAGATAAATGTGAATAGGAGTAAGTGCAATCATATGATAAATATGGGAATATATGTATGTGTAAATTTTATAAGCCATCAAATTATGGGCTTATTAGGAGAAGCTTCTATTTTGTATTTCAGAAGCCACAAGTTATGAGTGAAAGAAAACAATGACACAGTAACCCCAAGAGTACTAGATCATAATTGATGAAATTGGAAGTAGAATTGAATAGCTATGGCAAGTAAAAGCACAGTACTAAACTACAAATAGAAAAAAAAAAATTGGGTAGGGGAAAGGAAGAGACGTTATAACAGCCTTGGAAGACAATTCCTCGGCGAAAATTTCCATCTAGGTACCAACATATTTTTTATGGCTACTGTTATTCATGTGGAAAATTTGGTCATAAAGCTATAGAATGTTACACATACCCTAAGAACGAATACAACTCTAGGAGATCTGTCAAATATGAACCTCCCAGGGCTCGGCAAAACATCAATCGATTTGAACATTTAAGAAATAATATTGAATGTTACAAATGTCGAAAATTTGGACACATAGCCAAAGACTACAGACTTGAAAATCCTCTAGAAGAATCTTCTAAGCCACAAAACGAACAAACATGGAAGAAGAAGAAGAATGATAATTGTGCTCTAGCTTTCATGGCTCAAAAGAACAAAGATGTGTGGTATGTTGATAGCGGTTGCTAAACACATATGACTGGAGATAGAAAGAAATTTGTATCTCTGAAAGAGAAGAAGGATGGAACTGTGTCCTCTGGAAATGGCGGATCTTCAAATGTTATAGGATTAGGTACTATCACTCTCGAAAGCAAATATGCTCTAGCCAAGCATGTTCTATTGGTTGAAAACATGAATCACAATCTGCTCAGTGTTGGACAAATGTGTGATGAAGGACACACAATACTATTCAACTCCACGAAATGTGAAATTAGGAAAGGTGTGTATGGTGAAATTGTGGCTACAGCAAGTCGAGCTCCAAACGACATATATGTTCTCGATGAAGCAACTAAAGCATGTCTAATAGCTAAAGAGGGTGATACAATAGTTGGTAGCAATGATGATCGACTAAGTAATAAGTTTTCTACAAAGGTGCAAAGTGATTTCGAGATGTATTTACTTGGTGAGCTCACATACTTCTTAGGGCTTCAAATATCTCATCAAGAGAAAGGAATATTTATATGTCAAGCCAATTACATCAAGGAAATGCTCAAGAAATTTAAAATGGAAGATTGCAAACCCATCCTTACTCCAATGGTAACAGGTTGCAAATTGAGCATAGACGACTTATCTAAGGATGTGGACCAAAGGTTGTACAGATCTATGATTAGTAGTCTTCTATATGTAACAGCCTCTTGACGAGATGTTATGCAAGCAGTTGGACAAGTAGCAAGATTCCAAGCAGCACCAAAAGAATCACATATTAAATATTCGCCAGCATTGGAATATCTTCGCCATAAGCTTGGGATTCTCCCAAGTTCTCATTATATTTTCCTTTTTCGGAATATAAAGGGGGAGTGGAAGCGTGTACAGGTCTGCAGGATGCTTGTGTTTCAGGGTGAGTTACCCTTTGCCATTGATTTCAAAGGGGGAGAGAATGTTGTAGGAAGAGGTGTCATGATCGCAAGGGGAGTACTTGTGTTTCCATCAATTCCAAAGGGGGAGATTTTTGATCAGCAGTTTTCATTGATGTCAACCCAAGCAGCACCAAGGGCTAATCCAATATTGCATGGGAATTTTGACCTACCAAATTAATATATTCTGGGTCAATAATTATTTTGATGGTTTCTACTTGTCAAGATTTTTCTGTTGATATATGGCACACCATGTAATTCTTCACGGTTTGAGAGATATTCATGTTTGAAGTTTGTACCCCAATTTAGTGGGCTAAAACCCCATGGGGTTGGGGCATGGGTCATTGAAAAGTCATAATTAATATTTTTTAAGCTTCTAAAATCCCTCCCACATTCACTTGTTTAAGCCCCTCTCAACTTAAGCATTTATATAAATTGTGATCTTCATTTCCTCCTTAGGTAAGGGATTTTTCCATCTGAAACAGGTCATCATGGAATTTTCACTCTAAATTTTTTTCTATGAAGGTTTAGAAGCTAAAATTTTCATGAGGTGAAGCCGAAATCCTGAGGAAGCCGTTGTAAAAATTTCAGATCAAGGTGCGCAATATTTTTGGAGATATGATCTATGGAAGTCAGGGTTTTTGCAGGCTCCTGAAATTCATCTCAAAGAAGTGACCTTGGTAAAATCATCATAACTCTCTCTATCTGAGTATCAGATTGAAATTCCGTAAAAAGTGGCATACAGTGCACATCTGTAGTTTTCACTCTATCAATTTCAGATTCAAATGAAGAAACAATGGCATGTGCCATGTCGTACAAGTGCGCTCTGCTAAAACAATCCATAATTAGGGCATTGTGAGAGGTTGCGTATAAATCTCCCTTGAAGAATCAAAATTGGGTCAGACCTATGGCATTGGAAAGATGACGCAGAGGAATACTACAAGACCGAAAATCAGATATTAAGGATCTGAAATAACAGAGATACACTACATTCAATATCGAGCTCCTAGAAGGCAAAGAAAAAGCTATATCATGTGTTGTCAAGGGTTGCAAAGGACCAGAATTTCTAGGGAAGAAAAGCAAAGCAAGGTGCAGGAGAGGGTAGCATGAAAATAGCATCAATGAAGTTACATAACAGCAGCAAGAAGTTCATCTTATGAAGTCTTCAAGTGGGCAGCACTGCATACAATCATTGTAAAGATATCATTGTACTAAGTCATTGTAAATACATTATTGTAAAAATTGTACTAGTGTCTATCTGCCAAGGGTTGAAGAGGCAGTGTTGGGAGGTCTAGGATCATCATTAGGTGGTTGTGTCAAATTTGGGGTTATGGTCTAGTATATCTTCTTCTTCTACATCATTCTATATCATTGTAAAGTGGACCATTTTACCTGGTACAAAAGTCCATTCTTCTTTTATTATTCTATAGGGTGGTAGGGTGGTGCTAGGGTGAGTTGTATCTCATTGGGAGTTGGGGCATCCGTTTAGTTGACTATTGAAGAATCTCAGGCGTTAGAGAATCCATCCAGTGGGAGCTGGAGAAGAATGCTTTTCTAGATTCTAGGAAGTTGGAGCTTTATTTTCAATTGGAGTTGAATATTAAAGAATTATTAGAAAAGAATTAGGTGGTTTTTGTCCCAGACTGGGTTTCCACCTTAAAAACTGTGTGCATTTGTGTTCCTCTTGTTTGCTACTATCATTATACAAACACTGATAATAATTGAAGATTAACTAATGCTCTAATTGAAAGGAATACTGATTCACCCCCTCCTCTCAGTATTTCCAGCAAGGGTATACACAAAATCAAAATGGGTTGATTTTTTACAGAGATAGATTGTAAATTCCAAATGTAGACTCATTAAAGAAGGGAATTTTGGATGAATATCATAAAAATCCTTATTTTGGACATCCTGGATACCAAAAATTACTCATATCTTTGATAAAGAACCTATTTTGGTCTGGAATGAAAAAATATGTAGCAAGCTACTTGGCTAGATGCATTGAATGTCAATAGGTAAAAGTTGAACATCAACATCTAGCTAGGTTGCTGAATCCTTTACCTATTTCAGAATGGAAATGGGAAATTGTTTCTATGCACTTTATAACTAGCTTACCAAGAACCAAATATCAGCATGACTTCGTGACGGTTGCAGTAGATACTTTAACTAAATTTTCTCATTTCATAAATGTTCAGTCTACCTTTGGGACAGCTCAAGTAGAAAATGTGTTTATGAATGAGATTGTAAGACTACATGGGGTTCTTAAAATGATAATCTTAGACAGAGACGCAAAATTTACGTCAGCCTTTTGGAGGAGCTTATTTGGAGGCATGGGCACTAAATTAAATTTTAATACCGCATGCCATCCCCAAACGGATGGTCAAACTGAAAGGACAAACCAAATTCTGGAAGATATGTTAAGGATGTATGTTATGGATAGGCCAACCAAATGGGAGGAATACTTACACTTTGTAGAATCTGCCTATAACAACAGTTACCAAGCTTCCATAAAGATAAACCCCCTTGAAGCCCTTTATGGCAGAAAGTGCCATACCTCCTAAGTTGGAATCAACCTAAAGATAAACTGATACTTGGACTAGAAGCTTTGCAAGAAATGGAAAAATTTGTTAAACAGATTCATAAAAATATCAAAATAGCTCAGGACAGACACAAAAGTTATGCAGACAAAAGGAGAGTTAACTGAGAATTCAGTGTGGGTGATCATGTATATATGAGGATTAAGCCTAAGAAGAGAACTTTGCACACCGGAAGCTGTGAAGAATTAGCTCCACGATATTGTGGACCATTTGAAGAGCTGGAAAGAGTGGGACCAGTTGCCTATAAATTGGCCTTACCAATTCATATTAAGGTTCATGATGTGTTTCATGTTTCTTTATTGAAAAAGTATGTACATGATTTTGCTCACATTATTGATTGGAATGTGATTAAGGTGGAAACAGAAGGGGAATTCCTTCCAGAGCCGCTTCAAATCTTGGAGCGAGAAGAAATTGAACTTCGGAACCAGACAATAGCCAGAGTAAAACTGCAGTGGAGGCCCTTTACACCCGAAGAGGCTACTTGGGAATGAGAATTTGAGATGATGGAAGATATCCCTCACTATTTACACAGTGAATTAGTTAATTATTTTGTTAACACCAAGGACGTTGTTTGTTTTTAGAGTGAGAATATTTAATACCCCTAGTTTTTATGCTTTTTAATTAACAATTGAATAAGTTCAAAGGGGAAGTGGACCCCAATGGAGAATTAGTGTGTGAATTTATTTTATTTTTAATTAATAAAAATAAATGGAAAAGTTAAATGTGAAATGACTAGATTGACAATGGAGATCTGAAACCTAAATCCATGAGGATGTGGATAAGGTGATGAGACTTTCCCACATCTTCCAGAAATCTTTAAAAGGAATATTACCAAAATTAGACTTGGAGATAAACATCTAATTTCCGCAATGAAGAGGAAATTAATTTGGAAGAGGAAGAAAAAGCTGTAAAAGCAGGAAAGACAACTTTAAATTACCTCAATGAGGAAAATCCTAGGCACAACAGGGAGAAAGCATCTTGAAATTTCTGGACGTAGAAATTGGAAATAGGCTTGGGAAAGCACAACTTAAATAAGCTGCTCCAGGATAGACAAAGGCTTGTCTGTCACTGGGAGCTAAGGTCTCTGTTCGGGGGTGAGTTACTTTCACACCTCCCATTTTACAACAAAATTTTTTTTTTTCTGCTTGGTTGCATCTTTTCCAGTTTAATGCAAATGAGGCATTCTGTCATTTCGTTGTAGGTTTACAAAATCATTACGTTGTAGATTTACACAACTTTTATTTTCAATTGCTATTCATATCTCCACTCTATCTTACCACATTGCAATTAATTTGATTTGTAATAATTATAATTATATTAATTATAATTACATCAGACATAACCTAATGTCTTTATTCTATCACCCCACTTCCATATTCAATCTTCGTTTTATATCATAAACCTTTGGACTCTAAAGCGATTTATATAGAGGGGGGTTCGATTGGGTTCTACATGAATCCCATGTTATTATAGTTCCACAGACATGTGGAATCCATCCGATCGTTCGCTCTTACCCTTTGTTGATAACATATAACCTTGGTGGGATTCGACTTACCAACTATGCGAGTCTGGCATTCGTCCTGCATTCTCATTTCCGTCTTGTCAACATTTATATGAATTTGGGCGTATTTAATTGGACCTCCATGTAATTATCAATTTAAAATTTTTTTCAATGGAATTGGGACTGGCGACGTCCATCTGTCTTCCACGCTGAGCATTCCCCAGGTCTTTAATCTCGTCGTAAGGGTTATAGCTGATCTCGTTCCATTTGTGATCACGTGGTGTTGGTTCCACGTAATACTGGATTCATTCTACCAGCTTACTTCATTCCCAACGCTATATCCACATCGTGGCCAGATCGATATTCATTTATTTCAATGATTGTCATATTAAATTTTTGGGACGGATAGTGCACAGGTCCTATTAACTCTTCGATCTGTGGCTTTGCTCTTAGGATATCACCAGGTGGACGACTCAGACGTGTCTGGCTATTAGGGTTTCGTTGTTTGATTCATAACACATTGATATAAATCGAGCTTGGTATTTGCTCGGCGGTTATTTTACCTCCCTATTCGTTTGGTTCATCGCTTGACAGTGAGTTACCATGCCATGGACGCTGTGCGTGAATATTTTCAGGCTTCGCCTTATTCCTATGCGTTAATTTTCTCTGTCGGTAAGATCTTTTATTAGAGTTTTGTAAAATTTCGCCCTATATTATTATTATTTCACAGGCTGCCATCTCTGATTGAGAGCTTCACGCTTTTCTTCGTACCAGTGCTAAAAATTTGGCTCATCTTTTTTTGTAGTCCAGTCTAGATTGATAGGTATAACGAGTGGCTCTATTTGTTTTGCAGAGAATGCGTGTTCTTCGCTCCAGGGATTCGAATGGATTGGTTTTATTCCCTAGCCTTTATGATTCCTTGTGCATATTCTGAACGCATGTTGTCATGGCTTCGTAGCCCAACCCTCTTCTCAACTGAAGGGGGTTACGAGTGTATTAATCCAGTGCCATAAGGACTCTACGCTCCTTGACACTCTGGTTAGTAATTTTGTTGTTTGTCCAAGCGTAGGACGAAATTTCTATTTGTTCGTTCTCTGGAGGTTTATCGTTTTTATTCGATTCTTGAATGCAAACCTCTATTCATGAAAATTCCATGGTTATATGTAGCAGGTTAATAATGGAATAGGGGTTTCTCCCTTACCAGGTACGACGCCTTTCTTAGTCATTATTTTTACTTGATTCATGTTATTCATATTCTCTATATTCAGCGTCTTATTTATTTTGGGTTTTATCTCTCGCAGGTAAATTCGACTTGCGTCGTGATCTCCTTCTCACCTACAGAGATACGTGACTCCCTTAGACATTAACCTTTGTTTCCTCGTGCTCCTTGCAGGTCGGTATTGACCGACCTCTGTCAGAAGAAATCCATTCTTCTCTACTGGTTATATGGTTTATATTTCGACATTTAGACATTGTAGTGATACAATTGTAATTATTTTGACAACTATAATTAAATCCCAACTCTGCATATTTAGTGATCTCTGTTCATGGGACATTATAAGGCTGTTCTCGGATTTGTACTATATATCCATATATACCTTTGTCATTCCTGGGTTTTCATACTACCCATTTTTTATTTCGGTTATTGTTGTTATGAGTATGTTCTAGCAGTACTCTCTCCTTGTTCATTTTGACTTGGCTGAAACTTAATACTTAACTTTTGGCATTTTAATTTTTATATATATTACATATACACATATTCATCATTCTGTGTAGTTTATTTCCTTCAGGCTCTCAGGCCATACAATTGTTAACTATACTCATAATGTGGTGATATTTGAATGAATAATGTACTATAACATAGAGTTTCCTATTCCAGGAGAACATAGCTTCTGTGATAGTAAAATTTAAATATCTGAAGGAAATCAATAGTCTTATTGTGCGTCATAACCTTCTCAATTTCTTTCACCAGTTTGTTAAGATGACCCTAAAGTCCAAATGCCCTTTTCTGGGTAATTTAAATAACCAGAGTGATATGATTATCTATACAGAATGGCACAGTAGTTCTATGCAGATAATTGAGGAAGTAAATTGTTATGAATTTGCACAGAATATGTATCCAAAATATCTATAGGGATGAATGCATCTGTATTTCTATATTTATGTGTAGAAGACATTGGGATTTATAATCTACTAATTTACCCTCTTGATTTGAGTTATCCTGATAGACTAGGATACATATATTTCAATATGCCAGGCTGTGGTGAATATGCATGTTGGATATTTGCTCAACATTATTTTGTGTTTCAATTATATGCTATAATATTAGAATGGTTCCATAAGATAACTGTCTATGATCAGTCTTTTGTAAATTATTAGTCGCTTTCCTCTGCTATAGTATGTGTTTCTTACATGCAACTTTCTTGACCATTAAGTTTTTGGTTACATGTGCATGGTATGCTGACCCTGAGGTCAGTCTATAAAATCTCTCCTTCCATTCTTTCATGCACAATGTAAGTTACAATTCATTTCCTACTATTTTTCAATATAACACAGGAAATTCAAATTCTCTCTCATGTATGTATATATTAGAATCATGCTAGGAAACATAAGCAGATTAAAACTAATTCATAAATTTTTCCTGTGAAGAGATAAGTATCCGCAGATTTAAACCAATCACTAGTTTAGAGACTCTGTGGGATTCTACTTCACAGATTTAAATTCTACAACCATACAGAGTTTCAAGGGTAAATTCCTTATGATCAATTCTGTTAAATGTAGAATTTATATTCTAATATATAGTAAAATTTTATATGTAGCCAATTCATACTATATGAAGTAGAACCTTAATAAATTTAGAGACATACCACTCATGCAATTGACCAACCTCCCAACCTTAGAGTCCTTCTGTCTCCCAGAACTCACCCCCGAGCTGAGATCATCTCCTTGTAATAGATCAACCTCTAATCTGTACAAGAGCAGCTTATTTAAGCTATTGTTCCCCAAAGCATGTTTCTAATTCTGCAACCAGAATCTTTAGGGATTCTTTAAAGCTGTTGTATGCTTTTCGTCAGCTTTTCTAGCTTTTTACCTCTTCCCAACTACTTTCCTCATCATTGGGGAAATTCAGATTTTTCCTCAAAAATATAAATTTAAAAATTAATTTCTTTCAAGGATTTTTGAAAGATTGTGGGGAAATATTTTCCTCATCCATCCTCATGGATTTAGCAAGTGATCTCATAAATCTCATTTTGGTCAATCTACACCACATCATTTTATTCATTTCCTCAATTAAATATTTAATTACATTCACAAAATATTTATCCTTTGGGGTCCACTCCCCTTAGGGTTAAAGTTCAAATGTCTAACTTTGAAATTCAAAAACATGAATTGGGGTTGTTACATATTTCCCCTCTGAAAATAAACACCGTCCTCGGTGTTGTTATCAAACTACAAGAGTTCATTTTGCAAATAAAAATGGATATTTTTCCATCATTTCAGCTTCTCTTTCCCAGGTATCTTCTTCAGTAGTAAAGTGCTTCCACTGCACCTTTACTCTTGCTATTGTTCTGCTTCTCAATTCAATTTCTTCCCGCTCCAATATTTGAAGCGGTTCTGGCAGAAACTCCCCTTCTGGTTCCACACGTACAACATTCCAATCAACTATGTGAGAAGCATCATGCACATATCTTTTTAGTAATGAAACATGAAATACATCATGAACTCTAACATGGGGTGGTAAGGCCAGCTTGTAAGCCACTGGTCCCACCCTTTCTAATACTTCGAAAGGACCACAGTATCTAGGAGCCAGTTTTGCACAAATTCCATCATAAAGGGTGCTCTTTTTCGGTTTAATACACAAATACACATGCTCCCCCACTTTAAATTCTCGGTGCACTCTTTTCTTATCAGCATAGTTCCTCTGGCGATCTTGTGCTGTCTTGATGTTTCTTTGTATCTGTTTGACAATTCTTTCCATCTCTTGTAAAGCATCTGGTCCCAATATTAGTTTATCTTCTGGCTGACTCCAGCTCAAAGGAGTACGACACTTCCTTCCATACAGTGCCTCAAACGGACTCATTTTGATGGAGGATTGGTAGCTGTTATTATAGGCAAATCCAACTAAACGCAAGTAATCTTCCCACTTTGATGGTCTATCCATCACATACATTCTTAGCATGTCCTCCAAAATTTGATTAGTTCTTTCTGTTTGACCATCAGTCTGAGGGTGGTAAGCAGTACTAAAATTCAATTTTGTGCCCATACCTCCAAATAGCCCTTTCCAAAAGGCAGCTATAAACTTAGCATCTCGGTCAGAAACAATCACCTTTGGCACCCCATGGAGCCTTACTACCTCCTTCAGAAACACATTCGCTACTTGAGCTGTCCCAAAGGTAGATTTCACTGGTATAAAATGTGCAGCTTTTGTTAAAGTGTCTACTACTACCATTACTGAATCATGTTGATGTTTGGTTTTGGGTAATCCGGTTATGAAATCCATGGAAACTGTGTCCCATTTCCATTCCGCAATCGGTAAAGGGTTTAAAAGACCAGCAGGATGCTAATGTTCAACTTTGACTAGTTGACATTCCATGCATCTACTTAAATATTCTGCTACATCTCTCTTCATTCCTGGCCAGAACAACTTATTTTTCAGGGCTGTTAACATTTTCTGATATCCTAGATGTCCTGCATATGGATGTTTGTGGTACTCATCCAAAATTTCCCTTTTTAAGGACTCTGCATTGGGAATATACACTCTGTTTTTATAACAGATCAGCCCTTTTTGGTTTTGAGTGAGATCAGTTTTCTCCTTTTTCTGTAATTTCACCAGAAGTGTTTCATAAATTGGTTCTTGGTTTGCTCCCTTATTCACCAAATCTTCTAAATTGATCTGAGCACTACTCAATGAATTGGGTTTGATATTCTGACAAGCATTTCTGCTCAATGCATCAGCAACTTTATTTTCTTTCCCTCTAATATGTTTTATATCCATATCAAATTCACTTAAAAAAGACAGCCATCTGGCTTGTCTAGCATTCAAATCAGTTTGGGAAAATAAATATTTGAGACTAATATGATCAGTCATCAATGTAAATTTTTTTTCCAAGAAGATAGTGCCGCCACATTTTCAAAGCATGGATAACAGCTGCTAATTCTCAATCATAGGCACTATAATTCTGCTCATGTATCTTCAGTTTCCTAGATTCATAGGCAATAACTGAATTTTCCTGCAAAAGAAATCCTCCCAATCCTTCTCTACAGGCATCTGTACATACCACAAATTCTTTGTCAGGATTTGAAATCTTCAGTATAAGGGTTGTAGTAAGTTTCAGTTTTAATTGGTCAAAACTGTTTTCGCATTTTTCAGTCCATTCAAATTTGACCCCTTTCCTTTGCAATGACGTGATGGGATGTGCTATGGCGGAAAACCTCTCTACCAATATGTGATAATAGCCTGCAATCCCCATGAATGATCTCACTGCTGCAACATCAGTTGGTACAGGCCATTCTTTTATAGCCTTTATCTTTTCAGGGTCAACAGCAAGGCCTTGTTCAGAAATAATATGACCCAAATATTGGATCTTATCTTTATAAAACTCACATTTTCTAAACTTGGCATATAGCTAATTTTCCTTTAGAGTTTGCAATACTATCCTCAAGTGTTCTTTATGTTCCTCCTCACTTTTTGAATAAACTAATATATCATCTATGAATAAAAGGACAAATTTATCCAAGTACTTGTTTAACACACTGTTCATTAGGCACATAAATGTGGCAGGGGCATTTGTCAAACCAAAAGGTAGGACTACAAATTCGTAGTGACCATACCGGGTTCGAAAGGCTGTTTTACTGATGTCTTCTTCTTTAATTCTAAGCTGGTGATAACCAGTCCTTAAGTCAATTTTCGAGAATACTGAAGCTCCTCTCACTTGATCAAAAATATCATCAATTATAGGAAGAGGGTATCTATTTTTAATGGTCAACTTATTCAATTGACGATAATCAATGCACATCCTAAAATTTCCATCTTTATTTTTCACAAACAGCACCGGTGCTCCCCAAGGAGATACACTCAGTCTGATATACCCTTTATCTAACAGTTCTTGTAATTGCATTTTCAGTTCCATCAGTTCCGGAGGACTCATTCAATAAGGCGCTCGGGAGACAGGTGTTGCTCCCGGCACCAGATCGATTGAGAAATCAATTTCTCTTTTGGGGGGAAGATCAGGGATTTCCTTTGGAAAGACTTCCTTAAATTCTCTTATTACTGGTACAACATCCAGTAATTCCTCTTCAGTTTTCTTTTCTGTTTCTTCCACATGCACTGCATAAACTTGGTATCCTTTTCTAGCTGTTCTTTTTAATTTCAATGCTGAAATTTGTCTTACAGAAATAGGTTTTTGTTTCCCTTTGAGAATAAAAGGTTTCCCTTCCTCATATACACAATGCAAAGTCTTATCCCAGCAGTTCATCAAGGCTTTCTTCTTCTCCATCCAGTCCATTCCTATCAGTAGATCATATGACCCTAAGGGCAGAATGTTCAAATTTACTTCTGTTTGAAACTCATTTAATTTTATTACTGTTCTGGGAAGTTTATGTGTTACCTTTCTCTTAGTTCCAGTGGCCAGCTGTACCAACCATGACTGTTGAAATTTTTCAGTTTTTAAGTTACATTTTTCTACAATATTTGGACTAATGTAACTCAAAGAAGCACCCGGATCAATCAGAACAGTAACAGATAGGTCAGAAATCTTACCCTCCATTTCCACCATGGTTGCTTGATGTTCTGCTTGCCGATTTTCCAAGGCTGCACTGATAGTTGGTATATTTCTGGCTATATCATTTACTGTTGTCGCTTCTCGATCTCTCATGATCATATGAATGTTTCGATGAGGACAGTCCCTCAAAAGATGGGGTTCTCCACAGCCCCAACATTTTAGGGGTTCTCTCATTTTGACTGTCCCTTCCTTTTTACTGTCTCCATCTATTTGTTTGGAAGCTACTTGGGACTGAGCAGTTTGACTTTCTTTGGGTTTATTAAACTTTTTCCGCTGATGGTCTCTGCCAAAATTTTTCAAATAGGCTGGTTTCTGTTTCCTCCCTTTGAACTCATTTTTATTTACCCAGCTTTTCCCTTGTTCAGTTTTTCCTTTGAACTGTTGGTAACATAATCTGGCTTTTCTAACAGCTTCGTCCATCATTTTTGGGTTGTCAAACTCGATCTTCTCTTTGTATACAGCAGGCAAGAAATTCAGAAATCTTTGAACTTTTGCCTTCTCTTCCCTTATGTAGGGTACATATCTCAACAGATTCGTAAACTTAGTAACAAACTCATCAATAGTGAGTTTTCCCAGTCTAAGTTCATGAAATTATTTGGCTTTATCATCATAGTAATGTTCATTTAGGTAGCGGTTCTTGAACTTACCCTGAAAATCTTCCCAGGTGACTGTCTTTTCATCAATGGCATGCACCATCTTTGTCTCCTCCCACCACAAGGTAGCCTTACCTTGTAGCTTGTAGACAGCTAATCTGGCCTTCAGATTACTTTCATATTCATAAAACTGGAAATACTTGATCATGTTCAATAACCAAGCTTTCGCATTTTCCTCCTCTCCATCATAGGAGGGAGGCTTGATTTTTCGGAATTCCCCCTGTAATTCCTTTTTCTGTTTGTATTGATGCCTTACTGCATCCTCATCTTCAGACTCATCAGTTTTCCTCTTTCCGAAACCTTCGCCTTCCTGGCTGTTCCGCGAAGTTAATTCCCTGATGAGCTTTTCCTGCTCCTCACTGGCTAATGACAATCTGTCATTCTGGCTTTTTATCTCAGCCAACTCTTGTTGCAATTCCCACAACATAGCCA